>OW121750.1:11573100-11750600 GCA_933228765.1 Miltochrista miniata | reverse complement strand
TTCCCACGGGAACGGGAACTACGCGGCTGAAACCGCGTGACGTCCGCTAGTATTCTATATAGACCATTAAAAAGGCACTTACTTACAAAACGTTTAACCCTTTCATTTAATACCAAACAGGATATTTTTTCCTAAATGTATTTTATGGCCGCTAGAGGGCGCACCATTAAATTCGGGTATACTACGCCAAATCGAATGCCAAATAATCGAACATCCAAATACTCAAACGTTCAAAATATCGAACGTTTAGGTAATATATCGAACATTGATATTGTAATCTTCGATATTTTCAACGTTCGATATATTGAACGTTCGATATTTTGAACGTTCGATTATTTGGCATTCGATTTGGCGTAGTATACCCATTAAATTCAGTGAGACGATATATAGCTTATAACGTCAAGGCGCTTCTAACAATATCTCATTAGTCCAGTTCTAATAAGTACCTAGATGAGGAGCTCTGAGGAATACATGAACATTCAAACATACGTATATAGCCTGTCAAAATCATAACCCTGCCTTAGTCGGGTAATATTATTAATGTATCTTACATAGGTAATTAATTACTAATTCTCCCACTGTTGTGGGTAAACCAAACTGATATTTTAGTGGTAACACTGAATGGCAATCACAAATTTTATTTTCAAAATTCGATTATAGCGGTATTTACGCTGATATCAATGCGTAAATAGTATAATTACGTGTGAAAAGTAATTCTACATGACTAATTGTGTTTTAATGTTTTAGAATCGCCATCTTTTACTGTGTATTTGACCATTTTGTCGCCCGGTTCAATTTGTACGTACGATTGGCGTAACGGCGTCAGACTGAACTGACGTTTGGCTCACCTAAGCCTGTGGGCTTACGTTAGGTAGGCTTGATGTTGGCGCGGTCGTTAGTCATCTAGTCTTATCTATATCGATGGTAATACCTGTATAATTTAATTACATATTACATTATTACCAGGCTTACTGCAAGTGGCACACCTACAGAGTTTTAATGGCGAACAGAAGAAAAACTTTTAACAAAAACCGGCCAAGTGCGAGTCAGACTTGGGCACGGAGGGTTCCGTACAAAAAACGACAAAAAATCACGTTTGTTGTATGGGAGCCCCCCTCAAATATTATTATTTTGTTTTTAGTACTTAAGTATTTGTTGTTATAGCGGTTACAGTACTTATTTGTTATTATATTGTGTTTATAACAACAACACTTAATCTGTGAAAATTTCAGCTCTCTAGCTATCACCATTCATGAGATAGGAACAGCCTCGTGACGGATAGACAGACCGACAGTCGGACAGACAGACAGACGGAAAGACAGGCAGACAGAGAGACGCCTTTTTACCTTTTGAGTACGGAACCCTACCAAGGACAGTAAGTCTAGTCATAGCACAGGGTGGAAACTCCAGCTTGAATGTGTGCGTGTGATCAATAAAATGTAAGCAAATTGTCCGTCAACGCGCACGTCAACTCTACTGACAGCTGTGGCGCGACAGGGAGTTGCCGTTCTATATGTAATATAGAATATATTTTATAATCTGTGGTAATCACTGATCTGTAATAATACCACTGGATTGGCTGTCTCCTATAAATGACAGCGAATTATTGGTGCCGATTTGAAACGCCGCTAGAGTTGGTTCAAGGAACTAAATCTGACGTATCATGCAAATGACTTCCCGTATCGCGCCGGGAATTACGAATTATTTTGTAATTTAAGGACTTTTGTGCAGTTTAGCGAGGATTTGTGTGGTTACAAAAAAGCAATAGACATGGTGAAATGTGTGTTTTGCAAAATTAGCCAAAAAAAGGGAGCAACATTATATTTCACAGGTAAGTTGAATTTTTGTAATTTTTATCATTAAATCAGCCTGACCTACATGTAAAATGCTTGATTATTTACAAAATATGTATAAGAATAATATATAGGTGAGATTAAATTATTTTTAAGCACAAAAATAGGATTTTAATTACGTTTAGTGATGTCCATGTTGTCGTATCGATAAACTTGATCATGGTCTGATGTGATCGAAAACTTTTCTTTATAAGAAATATGTCAGACATATGTTCACGCCTTCATCCCCGAAGGGGTAGGCAGAGGCATACTATATGCCCACATTTTACCATTTTAGAATTTGTCCCACGTAACAATTGGTGAGCCGTATTGCCGTGTTGAGATGGACAGGCGCAGGTTGAGACTGCCCGCTGTTGAAATTTTTCAAGTCGCCCAAAAAGGCCTTCAACATGGCGTAAAGACTGCCATTTTACTGACTACCGGGACCAACTGATTAACGTGCCTTCCGAAGAACGGAAACGCTCAAATAAATGTGCCAAAGTGGTCACCAGAATGGTCACCCATCCAAGGACTGGCCATAGTGAAAGTTGCTTACTGCAGTGATTATTTACAGAACACTGAGTCCGCGGGGTCATGAGCGCTTCAATATATAATAATGGTATTAACCAAACAAAATCTTATTAGTAATATTTATTTAACTTATTTTCTGACATTAACTTGTGTGGGTAATACTTACTACATAATGTTTTTTACTCTATTGATGTATGTTTATTTTATTGCAGATTTCCAACTGATCCAAAAATCAGAAGTGCATGGCTTGGCAACATGGGAGCCCATAACTGGACTCCAAATACAAGCGGTCGTCTGTGTTCTAATCATTTTGATGTTAAATGTTATTATAAGCATTACACAAGAACTTCCCGGTTAATAAATAGTATACCGTCCGCTAGTGTACCATAGTTTTACAATAAAGTGTAGAATAAATAATTGATTAATAAAATCACGTTTATTTTTTTTTTGCTACACATAACTCCCTTTCTATTTCTATGGCGCATGATATATATATACGCTCACTTCGTGGTGAAATGGACAATGATAAATGCATCAAATTAACTGAAGTATATGAAAGCAACAGACACTTATGGGATCCACGTTCACCGCACAATGATCTTTGTCTGTCTGCCTTTTATTCTTTTTGTAGGGATTCATTATTAATAAAGCTGCAGCGAATTGGCATACGTCACTCATGGTAGCTAGTAAGAAACTATAGAAATTCATTGCTCAGCAACTTGAGGTACGCTGCCGAGTTGCTGATTAATTTGGCTTAAGTGGAGATGCATGTAATGTCCCCAGCACGCGGCACGCTCAGATTGAGGCAGCTCGCCCCGCGGCTGCTCAAGTGGAGATGCGCCTTAATACCTCTCTCAATCTATTAAACAAAAGTAATATTTTTCTGCAATTTTGCGTCACGAGTATGCCAAATTGCAGGTAAATATTATTTCATTTAGGTAGGTATACTAGACACCAACTAAAACCACCCTTATTAAGAGCAATATTAATTAAAGCGTCGATAGCTTAGTGGTTAAGAAGACGCAAGACAGTCAGTCGACTGTCTTGCGATCGAGAAGACCCGGGTTCGAATCCTGGCCACTCCAAGCACAAGAAATTTAGCTTAGTTGGAGAAGTTAAAGGGAATATTCGTAATTTCGGTTGGTAATATTCTTATATTAAACAAATTATAAACAAAATATATTTAAAATATATATACTAAAAATGTTTTCATTTCAAATTAAATCTATCGATACACGTCAGTTCAAGAAAGTTTGGCACATCACTAATTTTAGTTCTCTGAACCAGCGCTGCTGATTTCAGCGCCACAATGGCGAGAATTAAGAAGGCATAACTTTAGTTTGACAGCCACCTATCCAGTGTGGTAATAATACAGATCAGTGGTGGTAATACTATTATAATACTAGTTGATGCCCGCTTCCCGTGGAAACTTATCCCGGGATGAAAAGTAGCCTATGTGTTATTCCAGACTATAATGTATCCCTGTACCAAATTTCAGCCAGATCCGTTCAGCCGTTCAGGCATTTATAATATTAGCAAGATTATTATCTTTGGTCATAGTTACCTTTCCAAAATGATTGGGATAAAACTAATTCCAATACTGGATTGCAATATGTATGACTGACCATCCTGTTAATAAAGAAATATCAATACATATAATAAAATCGTAACAGGTCGCTGTCTGTACATGGAAGATAAATAAGAAAAAATATTATAGGAGGGCTTTATGAACGCAATAGAACCAAAAACAATGATTTTTAGAATTTTTGTCTGTTTGTCTGTATGTCTGTTTTATTGTGTTGAGGTTTGCTCCACTTAACATTTAGCGTTTATTTCAAGTCAATCGGTTTATAAATAAAAAAGTTATAACACTTTTAAGAATCAGATATGTTTAAAATTTTAATTGTAGCGGTTTCTTTGAATGAGAGTGTAAATCTAAACTGGCGTGTTGACTTAATCAATACATCAATATCATCAATACATATAATAAATACATATAATAAAAGGTCGCTGTCTGTACGTGGAAGATAAATAAGAAAAAATATTATAGGGGGCTTTATGAACGCAATAGAACCCAAAACAATGATTTTTATAATTTTTGTCTGTTTGTCTGTATGTCTGTTTGTCTGTACGGTTGTGCACGCTAATCTCAGTAACCGCTTAACCGATTGCAATTCCGTTTTTTATTGTGTTGAGGTTTGCTCCACTTAACATTTAGCGTTTATTTCAAGTCAATCGGTTTATAAATAAAAAGTTATAACACTTTTAAGAATCAGATATGTTTAAAATTTTAATTGTAGCGGTTTCTTTGAATGAGAGTGTAAATTTAAACTGGCGTGTTGGCTTAATTAATACATCAATATCAATCAATATCAATACATATAATAAAATCGTAACAGGTCGCTGTCTGTACATGGAAGATAAGAAAAAATATTATACAAGGGCTTTAAGAACGCAATAGAACCCAAAACAATGATTTTTAGAATGTTTGTCTGTTTGTCTGTATGTCTGTTTGTCTGTACGGTTGTGCACGCTAATCTCAGTAACCGCTTAACCGATTGCAATGCGGTTTTTTTTATTGTGTTGAGGTTTGCTCCACTTGACATTTAGCGTTTATTTTATGTCAATCGGTTTTTAAATAAAAAAGTTATAACACTTTTGAAAATCAGACATGTTTAAAATTTTAATTATAGCAGTTTCTTTGAATGAGAGTGTAAATCTAAACTGGCGTGATGACTTAATCAATACATCAATATCAATCAATCGATACATATAATAAAACCGTAACAGGTCGCTGTCTGTACATGGAAGATAAATAAGAAAAAATATTATAGGGGGCTTTATGAACGCAATAGAACCAAAAACAATGTTTTTTAGAATTTTTGTCTGTTTGTCTGTACGTTTGTGCACGCTAATCTCAGTAACCGCTTAACCGATTGCAATGCGGTTTCCTTTATTGTGTTAAGGTTTGCTCAGCTTAACATTTAGTGTTTAATATATACATATAATAAAATCGTAACAGGACGCTGTCTGTACATGGAAGATAAATAAGAAAAAATATTATAGGGGGGCTTTATGAACGCAATAGAACCCAAAACAATGTTTTTAAGAATTTTTGTCTGTTTGTCTGTATGTCTGTTTGTCTGAACGTTTGTGCACGCTAATCTCAGTAACCGCTTAACCGATTGCAATGCGGTTTTCTGTATTGTGTTAAGGTTTGCTTGGCTTAACATTAAGTGTTTATTTCATATCAATCGGTTTATAAATAAAAAAGTTATATCACTTTAAAGAATCATACGTAGACTTATGAATCTAAAAATGGGTAAATCTAAACTGGCGCGTTGGCTTAATCATAAAAGAGCTTCATGATTAAGGCTATTGTTTTAGAATAGACTTAATCATTAAGCTTTTTTATGAATAAGCAAACAGGGCAGTTTCACACGCTGCTCGATGAGTCTGATAAAGAAATACCTCTCCTTTCATACACCTTATGTGACGTAAACGAAGTTGCGGGCTCAGCTAGTAACTAAATGTAAATATTCACGGACATTTCACACAACGCTATCTGATCCCAAAGTAAGCTAGGAATAACCTGCTTGTGTTATGGGTATCAGACCACGGATATTAATACTTATAAACTTTTAAATACATACATATTATACATAGAAACACCCAGTCTCTTGAGACAATCATTTATGGGTCACACAAATATTTGTTAATATGCATAAACAGTATTTTTTTACTGTTGGTAGCAACTTCTAGGTGTAGTGGTAGAGAAGCCCTAGTAAAAATTTCTGTAGTCATAATTTTGGATTACAAACACACTTCAATTTTATTTATTTAAGTACGTCCACAGGGCGGAAACTTCATACCTTTTCACGCTTGAATGTGTGCGTATGACCAATAAGACTAAGCAAATGTTCCCTCAAGACACCCGCCAATTATAATGACAGCTGTGGCGCGGGGAAGTTGCCTATCTGTATGTAATGCTGGGTCCACATTTGTGTCATATCATCGACTAGTGTAGTGTGTAATCGTGTCGAACATGTAACGCTTAATGTGGACGGGCCTAGGTTATGCCGCCTGATTGTGCTGTCAGTGTTAAGCCTGTCACAGACGTAGCTATAATATATTAACATATCGAGATACCTATACTAATATTATAAAAAGAAAAATTTGATTGTTTGTTTGTATGTTAGTTTTTTTGCATTGAATATGCCGAAAAGTACTGAACCGATTTGGATAATTCTTTCATTGTTTTCATGAAAGCTCGGGTGACTTATGCTATATTTTATTCCCGTATTCCCACGGAAACGGGAACCACCGCCGGTGCAACCGCAGGACATTAACTATTATATTATAAAGGTGTTTTTTTAGAGGTATAGACCTTTGAAATGGAATAAAACGAAGGTGATTGTTTTTATTGATATGAAAATGACTTTATTGGAAAGGAAATCTTCTGGCATTATAATTTAAATATGATTTCTGGCATATAACCGCCACGGCTGGCACGGACGTAGTCTAATCTAGAGGTCCAATTTTCGATGACTTTCCTAACATTAGTGGCCGTATATCGACAATAACGCCCCGAATGTTGTCCTCCATGTGGTCAATCGTTTCGGGCTTATCGGCGTAGACGAGCGACTTCACATATCTCCACAGAAAATAGTCCAGTGGCGTAAAATCGCACGAACCTGGAGGCCAATCCACGTGTGCAAAACGTGAAACTATGCGGTAACCAAATGTTTCCTTTAATAAATCAATTGTGGCACGAGCTATTTGACATGTTGCGCCGTCTTGTTGAAACCACTACTCCTGCACATCATGGTTGTTCAATTGATGAACGAAAAAGTCAGTAATCATCGCTCTATAGCAGTCACGATTGACTGTAAAGTTCTGGTCAGCATCGTTTCTAAAGAAGTACGGACCAATTATTCCACCAGCCTATAAAGCACACCACACAGTCAGTTTTTCTGGATGTAACGGTGTCTCAACATACACTTGAGGATCATCATCACCCCAAATATGGCAGTTTGGTTTATTGACGTATCCATTCAACCAAAAGTGAGCTGCACCGCTAAACAAAATTCGCTTATGAAAAAAAGCGCATACAAATTTGTTATAGCTCCGTGTGTGGACTCTCGTAAATTTAGTTAGAAGATAATTATGTCGTAATTTGCCTTGCTATGTTTCATATTCATTTATTAGGTACGTATGTGACGGGCTTTATATTGTGCTGACAGGCAGCTGCAAGTTTTAAATATCGAATGCAAGGAACGGGTCAAGGATCTTTTCTTTTTTTAAAAATAAGTACATACTTCCCGTTCGCTCTAAGTTTGCCGACCGCTTTCCCTACTACGCCTCTACACCAGCTATAAAGCCAGCAGCAAACTTGGAGCGAACGGGCTGTAGACATTATCTCATTGGTAGTAACTATGCATTTCGTACTGTGACTGGTATGTATTGTAGATAATACGAGTACATACATACATAATGGTCACGCCTTAATCCCCGCAGGGGTAGGCAGAGGCATATTATATGCCTACATTTCACCTTATTTTTGAATTTGTGCCAGGTTAGGTGGTGAGTCGTATTGCCGTGTTGAGATGGAGAGGCGCAGGTTGTGACTGCCTGCTGTTGAAAGTTTTCAAGCTGCCTAAAAAGGCTCTCAACTTGGCTTAACGACTGCCATTTTACTAGCAACCGGGACCATCGGCTTAACGTGCCTTCCGAAGCACAGAAACGCTCAAATAAATTTCACCAAGTTGTCACATGGATGGTCACCCATCCAAGGACTGGCCGTAGTGAAAGTTGCTTAATGCTGTGATCGTTTACAGAACGCTGGGTACGCGGGGCCACGAGCGCTTCTTGTCTTGTAGATATTAATGACTGCCTCTGTGGCGCAGTCGGTAGTGATACCGCCTGCGGCGCTGGAGGTCGTGGGTTCGATTCCCACCGGAGACAAATATTTGTGTGACCCATAAATGATTGTCTCAAGAGTCTGGGTGTTTCTATGTATAATATGTATGTATATAAAAATATATAAGTATTAATATCCGTGATCTGATACCCATAACACAAGCAGGTTATTCCTAGCTTACTTTGGGATCAGATAGCGTTGTGTGAGATGTCCGTGAATATTTATTTATTTATTTATTTATTAATAATACAAAAAACCGGCCAAGTGCGAGTCAGACATTCTGACTCGCACTTGGCCGGTTTTTTCCGCACGGAGGGCTCCGTTGCGGAAAATCACGTCTGTTATATGGGAGCCCCCCTTAATCATATATTTACTAGATGATGTTCGCCCGCGTGAAATTCGGTACCCATTCCCGCTTCCCGTGGAAACATATTTCCGGGCTGACAATAGTAGTCTCTGTTATTCCAGACTATAAGCTATCTGTACCAAATTTTAGCCCAATCCATTAGAGCGTGATTGAGTAACAAGCATCCAAACATCTTCACAAACAAACCAGGGAAGTAGGGTGTATTTGTTATAACCGCTTTAATAACAATTACTTTTAGTACTTGTTGTACTAAAAATAATAATTACTTTTAGTAGGTACAACAAGTACTAAAAGTAATTATTATTAAAGCGGCAAAACTAAAACCTACATCATCTGTGAAAATGTCAACTTGCTAGCTATCACGGTTCATGAGATACAGCCTCGTGATGGACAGACAAACAGACGGACGGAGAAATCTCATGAATAGGGTCCCATTTTTTACCCTTTAGGTACGGAACCCTAAGAACCGTAAAATTAAATTAGATATATACAGCGATGAATTATAAATTACTAGCTGACACACGCAACTTCGTTTGCGTGATAAATGAAGAACCCCTCAGCCGATTATGTGCAAACTTCACATAAACCATCTACTACATAGTCCAAATAAAGCCTAAACATTTGGTTTGAATAGGTGAGCCCGTTCTTGAGTTATATAAAATTACAACGAAAAGTGGCATTGAGTTTTATATATATAGACTGTCACAAAGTAATCAGGTGGTAATCACCATCCAAAGAATTGCCATAGCTAAAGTTGTTTGCTTCAGTGATCGTTTATGGAACACAGAGTAACCGGAGCGACGAGCGCTTCATACTCCAGTGGTTCACGCCTGTACCCCGTCTCTGTGTTTGTCCCGTTCAGTGTTCCTCAACGCGGGTCATAAACATGAAGATATAGATAAACATGGAGGCCACACTTCGAATACCTACTTGAAGCGTAGTCTGTATATTACTGTCTTGCTCTGTGTGGGCTCTACGTCTCTTTCTAAGTAGGGTAGCCCTATTTTTGTTTTTGCCAGGATATTTCATTTTCTATATATTCTTTATTGTACGCAATAAAGACAATATATATTCATAATACAATTAGATGTACAATTCATACATACATACATAAGGTCACGCCTTTATCCCCGAAGGGGTAGGCAGAGGTATATTATCATTTCACCTTTTTAAGATTATTTTTCTTTACACGGAATAGGTGGTGAAATTTTATTATATAAATTAGATGTACAAAGGCGAGATTAACTATTTTCTCTGTTTTTATGAAGACTGATAGGTAGTATTCTCTGCAGATTGCATAGGTACATTGCGAATAACGAAGCTATTCATCCAAGTGGGTTATTTTTCTAGGTTAATCAAGTCTCGCGCGCTGCGGCTGCTCGTGGCAGGCTGTGACGAATGTCGAAAAAAAATTTCCTTTGGTCGGAGGGTCGATTCCTCTGCGAAATGCGAATGTAAGTAATGCAGTATGCACATAGGTACTAAATTCTATCTTTTCATTCTCTTTTTCCTTTGTGGGGAATGTCGCGTATGCATCTGCGGTGCCATGCTGGAGAGCGATGGTCATCATGCTTTGAGTTGTCGTCGCTGCACCGGTAGGCATCCGCGTAACCACGCTCTCAATGAGCTAATCCGGCGGGCTCTGGTGTCGGCCGACGTCCCCTGTATCCTTGAACCACCAGGTTTGTCCCGCGCAGACGGCAAGAGACCGGACGGTCTGACCCTTGTGTCATGGAAGAACGGCAAGTGCTTAGTGTGGGACGCAACATGCGGCAGCACTTTCACCGCCAGTCACTTCGCTCGAATAGTCCATTTACCGGCGGCCGCAGCGGAAGATGCTGCTTACAGAAAACGCCAAAAGTACGCGGAGATGGAGTCGTGTTATCTGGTCGTACCAGTAGCTGTTGAAACGATGGGCTGTTGCGGGAGTGATTCTAAGGCTCTGGTCTCGGAGATCGGCCATAGACTACAGGACAAGACGCATGACTCCCACGCCTGGTCGTACCTGGTACAAAGGATAGCTATCCAGCGCGGCCACGCTGCTAGTGTATTGGGCACCTTTGCGCCTGGTATGATCAGGGGTTGAATGTTCAGTAGGCAATAGTTTAATAGTTTAGTTATTTAATCTATTTATTTTATTTTTATGTATGTGTTTTTAATTTGATTATTGGACAATAAATTGGGAACAGGATTATTGGACAACAAGTTAGGAACTGTTGATGGTTTTAAGCGCTTTGTTACTACCTCATAATCGGTTTTTTGAAAATGCAAATTGCAAATCCTGGCGCTTTAATAGAACTTCATTTTTTTAAATATGGAAAAGGAGGCATCATCTACCGGCACTTTTTAGAAAGTTACACGACACGAATGTATAGAATTGCACCTATATCCATTCGATTTATAAGGTGCGCGATAAGACGCAGGTTCGAATCCCGCTCCGAATACAACTCCTTTTCCATATTTAAAATTTATGATTAGTTAGCATACTAATTGCTTTACAAAAAAATATTTTACTGTTCGGGCAGGTTTCATCATAAATCGGATGAATATAGGTGCAATTCTATATATTCGTGCCGTGTAACTTTCTAAAAAGTGTCGGTAGATGGTGCATGCGTCGCCCCAAGACGTATATCAGGTGGAAAATTTGGTTGGTTCCGAGTAAGTTTCGGTGGCCGGTGGTTAAGGCGTCCGCACGGTATGCGAGAAGACGCAGGTTCGAATCCCGCTCCGAAACCAACTACTTTCCATATTTAAAATTTATGATCAGTTAGCATACTAATTGTTTTTATAAAAATATCTTAACTTAATTTTTAATGGTACAATGGATAACCATATTTCTCGCTGAATACTATTTTTAGGAGACCTAAAACAATTATTCATCATTAACGTACGATAACAATACTTAACTTATTTTATTTACTCTAATAATGACATTCGTGTTTCTTCTAATAATACACAGGAAGTCCCATATAAATCCTCAATATAGACACACTACTTCACAACGTTTCCTATTGTGTGAAAACAATGAAGTCAACCGCCATTCTATTGTTAGGACACTTTGACAGTTGAAATGTAGTACCAATGTTGCCACATTACAGAATCCTTAGAAAATGGGAATGTAATTCACTGATTCGACAACCCAATCATGCATATTATGGTATAAAATATTTCAATTTACACATTAAATAATCGTAGTTGAACAATAGAGCTATTTATAAATTATTTTACTTGCATTTTTGGTTAGTATGGTCTATTTCTATTATTTTCTAGGAGATACTAATAAGAAGATAGCAGCACTGCACAATCCCCTAGAAAGAGAAGGTTAGCCCACAGAGAGTGAGATAGAGATACGTAGGTATTTGACTCAAGCGGTTGTTCGAAGTGTGGCCTCCATGTTTATCTATAGCTTCATGGTCATAAATGCAAGTGCGGACGTCTCCCGGTGACGCGGACAACGAACAGCACCGAATACCCTATGAAAATACACACCAAAACCCATTTTCGATTTCACGACCCGTTCCACGTGTATTTGATGTGTGTCCGTATACAAACAGCGTCTACCCTGGGCATGACTACTAGTTAGTAACGCCATAAATCACCGTGCCGTTTATTCTATGTCAAGCATTTTCTTCGGGTGTTCGGCATGGATAGCCCCAAAACTGCAGTTTTCATGGCATCAAAACGCAAGTCTGACACAGTAGTGGAGAAACGTGCTGTTCAAATGTAACAAATGTGGACGCAGCATAATATTATCTTTGGTACGCCATAGAGCAACACGATCTATGACGTTCAGTGGGAGTGGAGGCGCCATATTGAGAATTTCCCTTCTGTCAAAGCAGACTCCCAAAAAGTGCACGCTTAAAATATATAGGTATGTATATCTGAAATTATGAGTGTATTGGTTTAATTGTTGTTTAAATGTTCCATAGTGTCAGCCAAACGCTTTTGTAGTGGCGTATATGAATATGATTGTCCCCCGTAAAATATGACAGACAGATATGTATAGGTCAAACATGCTATGTCTTTTCCCCTTGTACCTACAGGTCGCGTTGCTCTGTGATTGTATAGATATGCTTGCTTTGAAAATAAAAACACATAGAAGGTACCAGTATAGAATATATTATTGTCTGTGGTACCACCTACTAATCAATGATATAAAAGCTATATATAGATAAGTTACCTACACTGCGGAATGGCAAGACCACAGATTATATAATATGTGCTACTAGTAGGAACAATTGACGACTAAGGGCGAGGCCGCACTTGCGGTTATCGCGGCGGTTTCTAACCTCAAAATGTCAAAACATTGACTTGATTTCATTGATTTTGACAGTTTGATGACATTTTGAGGTTAGAAACCGCCGCGGAAAAACGCAAATGCGGCCTCGCACTAACTTCACGTTCAATAAATTTGTGCTGTATATGAAAGCCGTGATGTTCGTGCATGACGTGTCTAATTGAATTACGTCATTGCTACAATTTGATACAACTCATTCAATATAATAAATAATATTTCCTTCCTGTTATTTTAAGTATCTAACGGATGTGTGTAATATTATAAGATTAGTGATAAGTATTCTTATCTTCAAGTTATCATTACACTGAACGCCTATATACATACTTATATATAGCTACAGAGACTCCGGTGGTTCAGTATTATTTAATGAGTAGAATTAGGTAGTAGGTATTATTTCTCTCGGAATTGTGAAATAAGCAAAAATATTATCAACTATTCAGTTAAATTATTTCGTAAGGCTCGTACCAGCAGTGCTTTTCCAATAATATAGTTTGACTGTTCACATAATGTCGGTATGTATTAGGTACATCTTTTTTTCCTAATATCTAAATTACGCCAAAACTAAGTTCTCGTATCAGCTGCGAAAGAAATAGGCACGTAAGCTTCAGAACCTTTATTTACTCCCAACTACTAAAGCTATTCAAGAGAGGGAGTGGGTAGGCAGTACTACACAGACTACACTTACACTTCATCACAACGACTATCAGGTCATTGGCAGCTGGGACTATTGGGTTAACGTTATTTTTAACCCCCGACGGAAACCCGGACGGGGTGTTATAAGTTTAACGTGTGTGTGGGCATGTGTGTGTGTGTGTGTGTGTGTGTTTGTTTGTAAGTCTGTCTGTGGCATCGTAGCTCCCAAACGGGTGAACCGATTTTAATTATGTTTCTTTTGTTTGAAAGATGGGTTAGGGGAGAGTATTCTTAGCTATGTTTTATAAAAATCGGTTAAGCCATTTCAAAGATATGAGGGGTGAAAGAGGTGATGAAAAATTGATTGTGTTCAAATTTACCCGTGTTGGGTATCAAATGAAAGGTCATAACTTATACATCACGATACCGCAAGTTTTATAAAAATCGGTTTAGCCATTCGAAAGATATGAGGAGTGGAATGTATTTCTAATTCTGTAACCACACTCCCCGCAATTCGCATTAGCTCTGATTAATTTTTTGATAGACTATACGTATGTTGATATTAAAAACCCCTATAAAATCCCTATAAAAAGCATGAAATAAAAAATTTAATTAAAAGTTTAAAAAACCCCCGACTCACAAAAAAAGAACAATAAAAAAACCTGTAAAAAGTAAAAAAATAACTATTATATTATGGCATGTATTTAACGTGGCGACAAACTAATCTTATTTAGGATTTTAAAAATAATTAAAACGGGTAGATAGCAAAAATAATGGGTTGGCAGCTACAGTGAAACAGCATTTTAAGCATAAAGTAGCAGCTTTATATTGAGATCTTCGCTTTATTTAAATTTAAATAGGCAGTGATTTTTTGGTGAAGCAACATGATTTATTGTTAGGCGACAACTTGGTGGCGAATATAAAGTAAAAAATAGGCTTTTATATATTACTAGCGGACGTCACGCGGTTTCACCCGCATAGTTCCCGTTCCCGTGGGAACACGGGAATAAAATATAGCCTATGTTCACCACAAAGAGTGTAGCTTCCCAACAGTGAAAGAATTTTTCAAATCGGTTCAGTAGTTCCGGAGCCTATTCGTTACAAACAAACAAACAAACAAACAAAAAAACAAATCTTTCCTCTTTATATAATATAACACTCATTTGCAAAAAAACGGGCACCTAAGCAATGAACCATTTCAAATGTTAATATTGCTTTGTTTGATAATTAAAGGTAGTTTTATCCTCACAATTTGTAAATTAATAAGAAAACAATCGTTTTCATCAGTATTTCATAAAATTTTGTTACAATTTATGGGAAATAATGCTAAACCTCGCTAGTAGTGTATGTTCGCTAGTAGTGCTCATGAAGTAAAAATAAAAAAGTTTTTTTGTTTGTTTTTCTTTAATAAAGTAAAAGCAGATAAATGTTTAGTATCGAGTGTGACCCCCTCTAGCTAAAATCACAGCTTGAATTCGTCTGGGCATGCTAGCGAGTATATCCCGAATACTTGCTTGCGGAATACGTTCCCACTCCGCAGTAATCACATTCTTCAGCTCTCTGATGGTCTGCGGAGCCGGGTGTACTGATCTCACACGCCGTTTTAGAACGTCCCAGATATGTTCTATGGGATTGAGGTCGGGACTTCGAGCTGGCCAATCCAAACGACGAATGCCGACCTCTTGCACATACGCATTAACATCGCGGGATCGGTGGGCGCGAGCATTGTCGTCCATAAAAATCGAGTCTTGACCTAGAGCGGCCAATGCGGGTTGTGCATGAGGAATTAGAACTTCCGTTATGGATCGATGCCCAGTCAGTGAGCCGTTTTCAATGAAGACTAACTCTGTACGTTCCATTGAATTTATTCCTGCCCAAAACATAACAGAGCCACCACCATAAGGTGTGATTTCTTCGAAACATGTATCTGCAAAGAGCTCTCCTTGTCTTCTCAGCACTCGCCGACGTCGATCTTCACCGAACAGAGATATCCTGGCTTCATCAGAGAACAAAACCCTATTTCAATCTTCTTGAGTCCATGATTCACAATTTCCAGCGAACCTAAGCCTGTGAACTCTGTGCTCACGGAGTAATTTGGGGCCGCGGGTATAATGGCAGCGAGAAGCCTCCTCCTGACCGTCCATAGACTAATATGCACATTTCTTACTTCTTGGAGGTTGTTCTTAAGATCCACATACGAAGATTTGCGATTTCTCAATGCGCGACTCACAAGAAAACGATCATCCCGTGGTTGGGTACATGGTTTTCTTCCAGAACCAGGCCTTCTCTCGACGGAACCAGTCTCCTGATATCGCTGCCAGGTCCTTTGGACCGTCGAGCGACTAACATTTAGCCTCCTAGCCACGAAACATTGGCTGCAACCCTCTTCAGGCAGCGCGATAATTTTGGTAGCTTTTACCACTTTATCTACCATTTTTGATACAGCCAAACAGCAATAAATAAAGCTTTGACAGTCAAGGATATGAAATTAATCGATAAAAATTGAATAAAAGTTGTGAAAGTCGATGTTAACTTCTGGAACTTCGCGCCAAAAATGTAGGATGAAAAGGGGTTTTCTATAAAAATTAGCATCAAATGAAAATTTGAATTTAGAACGTACTTATTTAAATACCACGGCATTTTTAAAACCGGCCAGTAACGTGTACAAACGATTGAAACCTTTTTGGTATTGTATCTTTTTAAAGATGAATGAAAATCAAAACCGCCCGTTTTTTTTGCAAATGAGTGTATTAGTATAGATGCAATGAGGTAGTGTATAACATTAACTGAGATGAGAATAAAATAAACACATGGTCATAAAAAACATACTCTTTGCGACATTTAATAAGGTCTAAATAAAGCAATTTACGGCATGCAAAAAATATTATTGGTCTATTACTATTATTATTATTCGTGTAAAACCTCAGAAGAAAACACAGATATCATCACTCCTTCTTTATTTCACATAGCTAAGTAAATATAACTATACACCGCGTGGCACAAGGAAGAACATTGCAACCAGTGTCTGGGACTTGCGACCCAAATTGTAGGTTTGAGGTGGCCACCTTACAATGCGCATAAACGCTCACCTTCCACCGCCAACAATGTTCCCCATTGCCCAATTACACTTTTACGTTTCTATCTAGCGACGTGTAGTTTACGACTGAGCCCCACAAAATGGCGTTGCCGCTTTTTATTAACAATCCCCACCAGTTGAATTCTCAATCTACCTTCATTGCCATTGCAAAAATCCAGGCAAAAACCCCGAAACCTTACATTCGGTTTAGTAATAATTAGTTTCCTACCATTTTCAATAAACTGACGGTGGTTTCATTGTTTTTTCATAATTATTTTATTTTTTGTATGGCACTCGGCGGCCGCTGCCGCTCGCTTAGCTCGCCCGCCTCGTGCTTGTTGTGGTCACAGTTCTAACCTAACCTAACCTAACCCTGCCCTTCTACACTACATTACATTATACCAATAGAATATTCGATGAAATAGATATTATACGAACTGAACATGCATGAATTGAGCATTATACTTTTTGATCAATAGCGCAAATGTTGTTATCGCAAATAAATATTCGATGAAATAAAAATTATGCTTTTGCTCCACCTCCCACGCCGCGGCCACTGCTCTGCTTCTATGCAATCAACGCATTTGTCGCTTTTTAGGGTTCCGTACCCAAAGGGTAAAGAACGGGACCCTATTCATGAGACTTCGCTGTCCGTCTGTCTGTCTGTCTGTCTGTCTGTCTGTCCGTCAGGAGGCTGTATCTCATGAACGGTGATAGCTAGAGAGTTGAAACTTTCACAGATTATGTGTTTTTGTTGCCGCTATAACAACAAATACTGAAAACAAAAACATAATAATATTTAAGGGGGGCTTCCATACAACAAACGTGTTTTTTAGCGATTTTGTCTTATATATTCGGTAATAAGGTATCCTTCTCAATTTAAATACGTTAGTTAATTTGAACCTTTCATCATGATCATTCATTCCCTTTACACCATGCAAATTAAATTAATACTTTAGGAGGTATAGCACAATCAAATGTTGCTCAATGAAATTAATTTCGTGTCGCCATGATTGAACATTATACGGGTCACATACTAACTTATTTTTCGACTTTCATCGTAAATATTTGTTCTTTAAAAAGTGAACAACGCTTCAGCAGATTACTTTAGGTAGGTGTAATATTTCAAAGATAGCTATTTCATAGGAAATAGTAAACAAATAGTCCATATTTTAGATTTTTCTCCAATATAAACAATTTACGTACAAACACACAATTTATGTTGTAGACGTAGATATCGTTTTATAATGTCATCATTCAAATGTCATCAATATTCTGAAAAAGAAATGAAACATAGAGTTTACAAACTCTTTTTGAAATATATACTGTACCTACCGTACAGGAACTATACAAGGATAGTTAACACTATAGAGCAACGCGACCTGTCTAAAGACGCGCGTTGTATAACACTATACAGCAACGTGAACTGTCTAAAGACACGCGTTGTATAACACTATAGAGCAACGCGAACTGTCTAAGGCGCGCGTTGTATAACACTGTAGAGCAACGCGAACTGTCTAAAGACGCGCGTTGTATAACACTATAGAGCAACGCGAACTGTCTAAGGCGCGCGTTGCTCTGTGTTAATAGGTAATGAGGGCAACCAGTAGACGCTTGAAATACTCACAGAATATCGAGCATTGTATTTTCATAAAAAAATAATAATTAAAAGAAAATGGACCTTTACTGGGACATCCTTTCGAGAGCTTACCCGGGGCTCCCAACTATAGACTGATGGCCGTTACGTGGGGTTTTTAGTCGGTAGGAGTCCGGCATATCATTCATTAAGGATTTTCCATCTCGTTAAATAAAAAGAAAAAAGGGGGGCTCCCATGCAACAAATAGACTTTTTGTCGTTTTTTGGTACGGAACCCTCCGTGCGGGAGTCCGACTCGCACTTGGCCGGTTATTTCAATACTTTACGATTCTAAAAACAAAAATTCTGATATCCTAATACTTAAGGACCCGTTTTAATTTTTATAGCTGCTTACAAATTACTACCCGAAAGTGTATTTTTATATGGAAGCCTATAGTTGCTAACAATACAATATTTGATATCTCACTGTTGATATTAGCTGCCAAGTCATTATTTTTAATACCCAGCATAATTTTTAAATTTTCCTGTTTAAAATATTTGCTATCTTATAGTGGCAGCCGTTATTAAGTTTTTATAAATCCTACGTTTTGTAGCTTATTATAATATAATTGTTGTTAAAATATTTAATCACTACCAAGTTATTTTTTTTGTAACCATGTAGTTAGTCGCCTAATAAGTTGTTAGTCGCCTCATTAATAATTTGCCTTATATTATGACCTGTCTGTCTACCCTAAGTATTGATGTTGTGTGTGAACAGTTGGTCTCGTCGGGGACCGCTCTATACCTAAACAGAGACAGACGTACGATTAGGTTACGATTAGGTGAGCGGTCCCCGACGAGACAAACTGTTAGTTAAAAATATGAATACCTAAATAATATAGCTACCAATAATAATAAAGGTTCAATACTTAGGGTAGGTCATAATATAATTGTTATTTTTTACTTTTTACAGGCTTTTTATTGTTCTTTTTTTGTGAGTCGGCGGTTTTTTAAATTTTTAATTTAATTTTTTTTAGTAATTGAAAATGCCACATACAGTCACCCATGGTTGCCCACACCGTAGCGTACATAGCAAATAATAATTACCTACATTATTACGAGTATTTTGTAGCTTAACTCCGTTATTGTAAAACTGAGCAAACAGGCCTACGAGAGTTCCTTTTTTACTATGGGTACGATCCCATAAGACTAAATAGAGTAAAAGTAAAGTTGAAGAAGAACACTAGCTAAACAGAGTACAATGGAGCTCCACCAAAACCTTGGTGGCCCAAACCCGTCTCCTCTGCAAGTGTGCATCTGCTGAGTAATGAACTACATCATACCGGAGAAGGAGAAGTCGATCGAAACAATTCCTTGTACCAACCCGTCTGGCCAGCGTGGTACAGAATGCCAATCATCATTCTCCCAAAATAAGACTGGGAGAAGCTTGCGTGCAACAGTGAACAGCAAACATAGCCATCTAGCACTCCCTAGGCGAGGCCGCCGTGGTAGCCGTAGGTCTGTTGGGAGTCCTGGGGACATCGACGACTTGGCAAACGTAGCGTAGGACGTCCACCCGCCAGATGGACCAACGATCTGGAAAAGGTCGCAGAACCGTGTGTTGTGGCGTAAATTGGGTGAGGTCTACGTCCAGGAGTATAGGCTGATTTGATGATTTGATAGTTTGGGATCTAAAGAACTGAAAAACATAATCATAATTATGTTTCATAGAACTAAGTTGTTTCATAGAAACACCCAAACTCCGAACACGGCAACGTGGCTGTCGCTTGCCGCGTTCGGTTACACTACTGCCTACGCCGAGAGGGCAGTCATTCAAGGTGATTGGATTAATTCAGCTAACCCAACAACTTACATTTTTATCGTTTCAGACTCCTTACAAAGGGAAAAAGCCGAGCTTCGGCGAATTTGAGTGCCCAGACTGTGGTCGTGTGTGGACTAGCGCTAACTCTTGGGCTGGTTACGGACAAAAGTGTTCTTGTTGTGTGAAAACGGTTATGCCTCATAAACAGGTATTCACATCTGAATTTTAAACCTTTGAGATTGCATATTCTTTTTTAGGGTTCCGTATATTTTGTCCCACGTTCGACCAACTCGGACCAACAAATTTGATGTTTCGCACGTTACTCAATCGTTGCATACGCTTATCTGCCGCCTCAGCAGTATAAAAAAATATATTGTAAAAAATGAAAATGAATAATGTTATGTAAAAGCACAAATACGTCAGACACTTGAGATGAGAGTCCTCTTTTTTAGTTCTTATTATGTGAGGGAAAATCCTCCTAAGGACTCCTACCGACTAAAAAATGTGACGCATCCTGCCTACCAGCCTACGGTTGGAAGCCCCGGGTAAGCGCTCGGATACCCCAGGACTTCCAAAGATGAGAGTTCTCTAGATCAGTGGCGAATTGTCCATAGAAGCCCATTCCTTGTGGCTTCCCTTTTCAGATCGGGCAGTGACATGTAATATTTACTCATAACTAATAAACACAATTATATATTCTCGAACACTCATTCAAATATAAAAATATTTGCAAATTTACATGGTAAGTCGGCATTTTCGTCTCAACCCCTGCTACAAAAGTCATAGCAATAAATTTTCGAGTCAAAGTTCAAAGACCCTATCTCTGACATCACGCGGTAAGCCCGGCTTCCTGATCATTTTGCGTCTGCTTCGTTAGTACTACGCAAATGTATATATGCGTCCTATTCCCTCACATTTTTTCAAGATTTGATTCGTGGATTTTCGCCTAAAGTAAGCCATGAGTTCGTGGCTTACACCTGAGACAGTCATATTAATAGAAAAGGACAACGTATTTGACTTGAAAACTCGACCAATTTAAATGCACCTAACGCACGTCGAAACGTTTTGCATCGAAGTGTGTTTTTAATTTGATGTGTTGTTATTACTTCATTTCACATGCGTTTCCCGTGAATAATAATAAAACATAACATAGTTTCAATTGACTTTATAAAGTATTGTGCTGTTTATTAGTTAATTATAAATAATTTCAAGAACTAAATACATCGTGAAAGTGTGTAAAATTGTGTTTTGTGTTCTGTATTTTGTTGTGATTTCTGTACACATGATTATTGTTTTGGAGTCACATAATGCTCACTGATGGACGTAGGCCTTCGGCATTACGGGTTCGATAAAAAATAAAGGTCAGTGTTTTTTTTATATTTATCAAGTAGGTATCTCAGAATACGCTAGTGATATTAGTTCAATGGCTTGGGATACCTAATAATCTTTATTTTGGCTGAATGTTTCATTAATAGTTTATAACATAATAAAGCAGTTTTGTTCCATAGAATCACTTTGTCAGATATTTTTGAAAAAATAGATAAGAAGTATGTTTTTATTTCAATTTTGTATTGTAAAATATCGCGGTTTTTAATACTCTATAGGTACTTGAAATCTTACTAATATTATAAATGTGAAAGTTTGTGAGTGTGAATGTGGATGTTTGTTACTCTTTCAGGCTCGAACGGCTGAACGGATCGGGCTGAAATTTGATACAGATATCCATTATAGTCTGGAATAACACATAGGCTACTGTTTATCCCGGGAGTAACTTCCCACGGGAACTAATTTTACGCGGGTGAAACTGCGGGCATTAGCTAGTACATGCATATTATTAAAAACATTAGAAGTACCTATACCTATTTCGCGTCTAAGTCCCAAATTTATGAATTATTTTCAATTAACTTCAATCGAGACAATTTGAAATAGGTAGGTATGAGCTTGCAGAGAGTAGTAGAATAATTTCAAAACATGGTTAGTGTTCAAGTCAGGTTTTAGTTCAAAATATGTAACTAGATGGCATCACTTTTTTGTATATAGTATCTAGATCGCGGTATGGTTTCGTTACCTGAGCAGACATATATAGCTGTGAATATTATTTTAATAAAAAAAATTTTAGTACAAGGATATACAGTCTATTATTTACACCTAAGGTCGGTTAAGACCTTTTCAGTTAGTGTAAATTTGAATATCTTTTTAGTCATCAGTAGATAATTTATGATACTTTTTTATATGCCAATTTATCATGCACGTAAGACATTGTTTTGAATTAAATACATGGATCTTACGAGTATAGTACAGGTGGCAAACAAAACACAAAAGGCATTACACCGCCGCGCGCCACCATTTAATAAATACGCAAAATACCTACACTACAGGTGTGACCAACTGGATATTATTTTTTTCACCGGCTTTCCTTTTGAAAAAATTCAGCCTTCGCCGCTGCTCTAGATACAACAACCTCGATTGCGATTAGCAAACATGTTAACAGAATTGAATTCACGGACATTTCACACAACGCTATCTGATCCCAAAGTCAGCGAGGAATAACCTGCTTGTGTTATGGGTATCATACCACGGATATTAATACTTATTATACTTTTTAAATACATACATATTATACATAGAAACACCCAGACTCTTAGACAAACATTTATGGGTCACACAAATATTTGTCTCCGGTGGGAATCGAATCCACGACCTCCAGCGCCGCAGGCGGTATCACTACCGACTGCGCCACAGAGGCAGTCAATTGAATTGAATTGAATTGAATTGTGGTGGTAGTATGTGTGTTTGCCGACTGCCATGCGGAGATCTCGGGTTCAAATCCTGGATCGGACTAAATATTTGGGTGTTTTCTAACTATCTAAAGTTATACTTCAAAATCTTTATATATAAAAATCAATGCCACTTTTCGTTGTAATTTAATAACTCCAGAACGGGCTCACCATATCCAAGCCAAATTTTTAGGCTTTTTTCGGACTATTTAGTAGATAGTTTATGTGAAGTTTGCACAAAAACGGTCAAGCGGTTCTTCATGTACCACGCAAACGAAGTTGCGCGGGTCAGCTAGTATATTTTTTTTTTTTTAGCTAGATAGCATAGCAAGATCTTATCTAATTAGGTTAATTTAAGCTAGATGGTGTTATGTGAGAAAATGTAAAGATAGTGCAATTTCCACATTGATTTCGATTCTATCGATACACACTAAATGCTAATCGAATCGATAGGAGAAAAATACGCGTGGAAGATTGCCCACTTGCACTGTTTAATTAGGGATTTGAGAATCTGTTGGAAGTCCTGTGGTATCCTTCCGAAGGCTTACCCGGGGCTCCCAACCGTAGGCTTTTAGATGGGATACGCCTGGTTTTTTTTTGTAATTTTTTAGTCGGTAGGAGTCCGGCGTAGCATCCATGTAGAATTTTCATCACTTTAATAAAATAAAAGGGATTTGAGAAAAGACTGAGGCTTTTTTTGGTGGCATAGTACCATCCACGAAAAAGCCGGGAGACCGTGACTTGACAAACCTAGTTAGGACGTCCACCCACGTGGACTGACGACCTAGTAAAGGTCCGTGTGTTGTGGCGGTAATTGGGAGAGGCCTACGTCCAGCTGTGGACTGCTATAGGCTCATTTGATTGACTATCTAATTACTGTACTGCATTATCTCCTTTATTTTCAGAGACCTCTTAAGGAACCTCAGGACAGGGATGAGTCACACCAGCCACACCCTCAACATCTTTGTAAAAAATGTATTGCTCTTGAAAGATTTTGTGGAGATAGAGATCCATCATGAATAAAATGAAAAAATTGTCATTCCATCATAATAAATTAAAAAAATATAAATTAAAAGTATCCCAGTAGTATACTTATAACCTTTAAACAGCTAAATGTCAAATTCTGAATATTTTTTTTAACAAAAAAATTATTGACATTTATATCACCAAGGTTGCATACAAGTATACGGCCCACCAGATGTACCGGTGGTCACCGTAGCCTATGGACGCATACAACACCAGAGCTGCCGACCCTGAAAAAACCTTCAAAGACCCCTTTTTAAAAATCCCATACTGTAGGCGTTTGGGAAAACCGAGGCAGGGAGATCATTCCACAACCTAAGCGTACGCGGAAGACAGCACCCACAAAGTCTCAGTCGCAAAGAGGTTCCACACCATCTGCAAGCATGCGATATTCTTAAATAAGGCTTCAATGTTCATAATTTCTTGCTATTACATAAATTAATTTATTACAAGTGTAACATCGCGGTGTTACACTTGTATTAAATTAATTTATGTTATAGCAAGAAATTAAATCGTTTCGTTAGTTCTTAATTTATTTTACACTCCGTTCAAGAGCAATTTTTTCCACAGAATAAAAATTTATAAGAACGTGTTTTTTTTTTAAATTTTTCTACGTTTTTAGGGTTTCACAGCCAAATGACAAAAACGGAACCCTTATAGATTCATATTGAATAACACCACTTGTACTGTTCCAACATGTTGTGGAACAGTACAAGTGGTGTTATTCAATATGTGCAGCAGGTTCCACCAAGTGCCATCAACCAACAGCATAAATAACCTTATAGATTCGTCATGTCTGTCTGTCTGTCTGTCCGTCTGTCTGTCCGTCCGTGTGTCACAGCCACTTTACTCCGAAACTATAAGGTCTATGCTACTGAAACTTGGTAGCTAGATGTATTCTGTGAATCCGCATTAAGATTCTTATATAAAACTAGAAAAAAGCAGTAAATTTTTGGGTCTCCATACTCAGCAGAACTGAAACTCAAAATTTTTCTTTTTCATCAAACCCATACGTGTGGGGTATCTACAGATAGGTCTTCAAAAATGCTATGGAGGTTTCTAACATCTCTTTTTTCTAAAGTGAATAGTTTGCGCAAGAGACACTTCCAAAGTAGAAAAAAGAGTGTGTGTGTGTGTGTGTGTGTCCCCCCCCCCCCCTCTAACTTCTAAACTAAGAGAATGATAAATCTAAAAAAAAAATATAATGTACATTGCCATAAAAACTACCAACGAAAATTAGTTTGAATGAGATAGAGCTGGTAGTTTTTTTTTTATACTTCATAAACCGCAATTTCCGGTTAGTGAAATCACTACCACTGCGAACGTGTTAAAAATCAAAGTTACAACGAACTACAAGAACTTTTATATCATGTTACTTGCTGCTAAGGAACCCTTCATGGGCGAGTCCAACTCGCACTTGGCCGGTTTTTTTTAAATATTTTCTACGTTTTTTTTATAAATGTATTTTCTTTTGAGGGTAAGTCTTTTATTTTCTTTAGTGCAGCTCCTTTTCCTTTTTTAGGGTTCCGTACCCAAAGGGTAAAAATGGGACCCTATTCATGAGACTTCGGTGTCCGTCTGTCTGTCTGTCTGTCCGTCACGAGGCTGAATCTCATGAACCGTGACAACTATTGACCTGAAATTTTCACAGATTATGTGGTTCTATTGCCGCTGTAACATCAAATACTAAAAATTATAATATTTAAGGGGGGCTCCCACAAACGTGATTATTTGCCATTTTATTTCATACTAGCTGAGCCCGCAACTTCGTTTACGTCACATAAGGTGTGTGAAAGGAAAGGTATTTCTTCATCAGAGACATCAAGCAGCGTCTGAAACTGCCCTGTTTGCTTAATCATAAAAGAGCTCTTTTATGATTAAGCCAACACGCCAGTTTAGGTTCACTCACATTCAAAGAAACCCCTACAATTAAAATTTTCAAAATATCTGATTCCTAAAAGTGTTATAACTCTTTTATTTCTAAACCGATTTACATAAAACAAACGCTAAATGTTAACTGGAGCAAACCTCAACACAATAAAAAAAAATTGCGTGTACTTAGTGTACACACGTAAGAAGTGAAACTTCTTCATAAACTTAATTTTCACCTCACCTTAAATTAAGTCAAAAAGTACAAAAGTCCAAAAGTCCAAAAGTATAAAAGTCCAAAAGTTCAAAAGTCCAAAAGTCCAAAAGTCCAAAAGTCCAAAGTCCAAAGTCCAAAAGTCCAAAAGGCCAAAAGTCCCAAAGTCCCAAAGTCCCAAGGTCTCAAGGTCCCAAAGTCCCAAAGTCCCAAAGTCCCAAAGTCCCAAAGTCCCAAAGTCCCAAAGTCCCAAAGTCCCAAAATCCCAAAGTCCCAAAGTTCCAAAGTCCCAAAGACCCAAAGTACCAAGGTCCCATCTAAAAGTCCAAAAGTCCCAAAGGCCAAAAGTCCAAAAGTCCCAAAGTCCCAAAGTCCCAAAGTCCCAAAGTCCCAAAGTCCCAAAGTCCCAAAGTCCCAAAGTCCCAAAGTCCCAAAGTCCCAAAGTCCCAAAGTCCCAAAGTCCCAAAGTCCCAAAGTCCCAAAGTCCCAAAGTCCCAAAGTCCCAAAGTCTAAAAGTCTAAAAGTCCAAAACTCCAAAACTCCAAAAGTCCAAAAGTCCCAAAGACCCAAAGTACCAAGGTCCCATCCAAAAGTCCAAAAGCCCAAAAGTCCAAAAGTCCCAAAGTCCCAAAGTCTCAAAGTTCCAAAGTCCCAAAGACCCAAAGACCCAAAGTACCAATGTCCCATCCAAAAGTCCAAAAGCCCAAAAGTCCAAAAGTCCAAAAACCCTTAAATGACATGCTATCCCTGGATAAAGTACTCTTAATTCGAATCCACCGTGGTGGGGAACAGAACAAAGATGGCGCGTAACCAAAAATCGTGACGTGACGTGACGCAAATTTTTTTCCAACGCCGATAAAGAAGTTTCACTTCAAAAAACCGCATTGCAATCGGTTGAGCGGTTACTGAGATTAGCGTGCACAACCGTACAGACAAACAGATATACAGACATACAGACAAACAGACAAAAAATCTAAAAATCATTGTTTTGGGTTCTATTGCGTTCATAAAGCCCCCCTATATTATTTTTTCTTATTTATCTTCCATGTACAGACAGCGACCTGTTACGATTTTATTACAATATGTATATTGATTGATCGGTATCCTTCTCAATTTAAATACGTTAGTTTGCTTGAACATATCAACTAGCTAGATTATTTATTCCCTTTCTTTACACCATGCAAATTAAATGAATACTTTAGGAGATGTAGTAAAATCATAATAATGCACAACGAAATTAATTATGTGACGCCATGATTGAACCGGGTCACATACCTACTAACTTATGTTTCTTCTTTCAGCGAAAATCTTTTTTCTTTAAAAACTAAACAACGTTTTCAGCAAATTACTTTAGGTAGATTTAATAGTTCCATGATAGCAAAACCGTATAAAATAGTTAGAGTCCTTATTTTAGATTTTTCTTCAGTACTTATTATAATTTTATTGATGTTGTTGTAGACCTATCGTGTTTATAATGTCATCAATCAAGTCAGTAAAATTCTGAAAAGAAATTAAACATAGAGTTGACACTCTTTTAAAAATACCAACTGTGTCTTCCGTAGAGGATCTATACGAGAATAACAGGATAGTTAGCAACTTAGATCATCTAACCACAGGATGCGCCTTACTTAAGCATTGTTTTCTGCCAAGCCAATAGACCATTTGGTCTTTTGGCTATATATGATTATATATTTATTATATTTTGGCTTTATATGATTAAACTAGTACATTTCATTGTAGTTGACTGTACAATAAAAATTAACACACAACAGCCATTACGCGTTTGTCGATTAATACATTTTTAAATATAATGAAATTTTATATGTCTTTGTGTTTCCCCCTTCACCCGCTATGAAAACTAGCAGAATATTTTTGTATGCGGTGGTTCGCAAAGGCTAGTCCCGTGATATATGGTCTAAGGTTAGCAACCACCACAGAGCACTACTTGTTTTATAATATGTAGTGACATATTTAGATAATAAGGGCAACCAGTAGACACTTGAAATACAGAATATCGAACAGTGTATTTTCATGAAACATAAATAATTAAATTAAAACAAAATGGACATTTAAGGGGTCTCCCATACAACATACGTTATTTTTTGGTACGTAAACCTCCTTGGGCGACTCCGACTCGCACTTGGCCGGTTTTTATTTGGGGTTACGTAACCAAAGGATAAAAGCGGAACCCTATTACTGAGACTTCGCTGTCTCGCTGTCCGTCTGTCCATAGAAGAAATATATAGTCTGTCTGACTCCAGACTGTATCTCAAGAACCGTGATAGCTAAAGCCTTGAATAAAGACACGTGATATTTTTGCAGTTTTTGATACGGAACCCTTTTTGCGTAAATCCGACTCGCACTTGGTAGGTTTTGAGTATCGTCTAATTTTAATGTGTGACTAAGTATAAAAGCGTTCAGGGCTTAGAGTATACATAATTATATTAGATCTAATAATACTCTAAAGTTCAGGGACTATACCTGCATTACTATCTAAAAGTTATTCTGAGCCTGCATTTGATTTATGGGCAGTTCTAGATGCTGTAGTAGAGGAGTCACATTATATTCAAGACTAGCGGATGTCACGCGGTTACACCCGCGTAGTTCCCGTTCCCGTAGGAATACGGGAATAAAATATAGCCTATGTTCGACGCAAAGAGTGTAGCTTTCCAACAGTGAAAGAACTTTTCAAATCGGTCCAGTAGTTCCGGAGCCTATTCGTTACAAACAAACAAATAACAAAAAAACAAATCTTTCCTCTTTATAATATTAGTATAGATTTCAGTAAGAAAAGTCTATATAGAGCATTGGTCGTACAACATTTAATTTCCTAACACATGGTACAACCTTTATTATATTTAAAAAGTTTTTTTGTTAATAGATAGCTTTTCAACTTGCGTAAATTTTATTGTAACATGGGGTTCACTAATTAATATCTGTTGTCTGAACGACCGCAGACGTCGGGTCAAGGGTTGCAATTATTCTTGAGGGTGACCGCGAGCTTCTCAGACGTAAGGTGGGCCGCCGAATATGCTTGACCACGGCCCACGAGGACCACTAGAAACTAATTAGTTTCGGGTTTTCTTGGGAGTGGTCAAATGGGGATCGTTTGTTTCATTGTACCTTGAATTAGTTATAAAGTCGCTATGGTTTTGCGATGTTTGTCTTGATATGATTCGTGTATGTATAAAAGTAACACAGTGGAAGTGGAAACTCAACAGTAAGACCATGAACTTGATCAGAGTGATCATGAACAGCGGAGTCTATAGCGAGAACTTCAGATAAAATTGGAGCTTAGCCTTATGTATGATACTAAGCCTCTACAGATCTTTAGTTCTTATAGGACCCATTCACAAAATAAAAAGGCCTGTTAGATATTTCATTTGAAGGGTGTAAAATGTGCAGCATTTTTGCATCTATCACAAAAGAAACAGTAGGAATGGCAATGTTCTCACAATTTATCTTCCTTTATACAGTGCTAATGTGTAGTAGGTATTGTAGTAACTCTATATATATATATATACATTACCTCATAATAAAAATTTCAGTACTGTATATTGTACTCCAAAATGCAATGGGTATTGTAAACGAGCGATCAGTATATAATCTAATATTGTCTTTTTTCATTGATTGTGATACTTCTAAAAAGGGCACAGATCATATCTGTCAGAAATCCTGGGACATCCTTCCGAAGGCTTCCAGGAGCTCCGGACCGTAGGCAGTGATAGGGCATGTGTGCTTTTAGTCTGTAAGAGTCCGACCTAGCATCCATGAAGGATAACAAAACATAGAAAATAGCATAGACCATTTTTGTTGACTTTTAGCCCCTCTCTATAAAATAGATTGCAGAGGGGCTTATGGCGAGACTTGTGTCCGTAGTCTGTGACTCTGTTGCACTGAACTACGTCACTAGGTCACGTGGATCCTCTGTTCAAAGCTTAAAATAAAACAAAAATGACAACGTCAATCGGATTGAACTTTCACTTTCACAATAAACGTTATAGGGGCAGTCGGGTGACACCGTCTCACGGCTTCTTTTTAGTTTAGCTAGTATGGAGAAATGATAAACAGATAAATTGCACATTTAAGGAGATGCTAGGCTAAAGAGTACGAGGTGTTTACTTAATAAATAAGCACTTTTGCAGGTGCAAGGAGTCACTAAGCCTAATTTGAATGAGGGTGAATCCGCTCATTTGCGACGCATTTACATAAGCGCCGGGGGCTGATTAAATTTGTACGAACTGATGAAATCGCTCGACAGCGTCTTAGCTATCGTTTAGTAGATTAACATTTCGCAAATAAAATAAATAACTCAACATTGTTTGTAACATGAGTACCTATCTATCAGAAAATATGCAACTGTTACTTGGCAGCTTGGGCCTGAATGTACAATGAGATAGCAAAAATAAAATCTTTTCTTATTATGTCTGGTAGTCCAACCTGCTTGATGGAAACGGCGATTAAGGGCCACCGTCGCAGCTGGTAAAATTATTGTCAATGGACCATAAGTGGACGGCCCTAAGATAGTTAGCCCAGAAAGGGGAAAAGACAAGTTCTAAAAAGTGTTTATTTTAATAGAAGTGGTACGATTTTTTTAATCAGTTTCATCATGATAATAAAAGAGCAATTTGAAATAAAGTAAAACTTTTGTGAGAACAGATCACTATACCGTCTTTTTTAACGTGTGGGGACTGCTGCACGTTATCAAAAGATATCTACTACGTAAAGGAAAATAATCGCTACAATAGAAATATGAGTAAAATGCTCGTTACCTACGTAGTCAACCCACACTTCAGACGAATAACTTGCAGTTAGCTAAACTTTTCAGCCATAATAACCGCGGGAAAGTACTCCGCCCCGGTCGGTCGTATTATAAATATTACTTAGCATTTATCGCTGCTTCCTCTACGATACAGCTCTAAAATAAATTCACTTAATACTTTACTCAAAGTAAGCTTTTGCTAGTAAATGCTTATTTTAATAATCATTTTGAAAGTCCCAGTATACCTACGGAAGTTCTGTAAAAAGCAGCTTGAGCCTCGTCATGGAGGAGAGCTTTAGGCTACAAGCTTTTCGTTGCTTCCGTGGACAGTTAGGTACCACTGGAATACAAACATACAGTGCGACAATGAAATGCTTACTAATAGTAGCTATGGGCCCTAGAATACCATCAGTAACTTTTACCTTAAGCCTGATATTTTCTGGCTACATGTAAAAGTTACTGAATGGTTTTCAAAATGATCAAGTACTTATTATTTTTATCAGTGACAATTCCCGAGTCCAAAATCCAGACCAGGACCAATCTACCTCTAAAATCAAAATTAGGATGTCTGGCCTAGCAGCTTCGTGGTACAGTAAGACCTGTTGAAATATAACGCTGGCCACAAGATAATGGCATAAGTTTTTCATATTTTTATATCTTGGAACGAACTGCTGTCACTTTCGTGTTCCATGGTTTTTATGTGGTGTCATGTATTAGCTTCAAAAATTATAATTTTAATATATCATTTATTAATATTTTCTGCAGTGCTCTTATTTTACCTTACAAAAAGACCTACTGTACTGAACCAATTGGTACAGAGTTGTGCTTCGAGTTTTCCCCTCCGTTCTTTAGTTAGTTAGGAAGTGCACTAACCGCATTTCCTCCCCTACATCGCACCCATTCCGTCAAACAAAAAAAAAGAGTCTGTAAACACTAGCTGAATTGATCCTGGACATCGGTTAAAAATTTAACGCACGGTGAACAGCTAAGTACCATTCACTTGATCAACCACAGTCCCAACATCTTATCTTGCTCTCGTGTTTTGGTAAACTAGTTATATCATTAATCGAGCGTAATTAAAAGCGGGGGTTAAGTATTTCATTTCCCTAGACTCTAGAGAGTGACTGAAGAAAATTTGGAGGATTGACTTGACCGTTTGAATTGAAAAGTGGAACAAGGTAAAGATGCGAGCGAGCTAAACGGATTTCTGGCACAAAAACATTGGTTAGAATAGGCAAAAACATTTGCTATCCTATGTAGTAGTAGGTAGGTACTATCTCGAAATAGCAAATAGATTTTGAGTTGTTTATTATGGGTTTAAAAAAAATCATTACATTATGATCATGACAATAATTCCTTTTCGAAAATTACATTTTATTTATGCAAACTTTGTTGTACTGACATTTTTTGCAAGAATTTTTTTCAAAATACTGAAGCACTGAGCAACTTCGCAGTGTACCTATGTGTTGAAAAAAAGACGTGTGTCACTCGGGGACTGCCGCGGTAAAGCTATTGCATAGCATTTTTAGGGTTCCGTAGTCGAATGGCAAAAAACAGAACCCTTATAGATTCGTGTCGTTATTTTACATAAACATTACCGTGTCCGTTGTGAAAAATTGTGAATTAAAAGTTAGTGGGTGATTTGCAAAACGCTGTCAATATTCTTAAATAAAATTGTTTTTACATTAAGAACTCTAAATTCGACAGTACTCTTAATTCAACTTTGGTCGAGTGGTTAAGACGCGGATCGGTACACAGAAGGTGCAAGATCGATTCTGGGTAAAAGTGTCACTTTTTGGATTGACTTAATATTTAACGACTGCAGAGTGCATAATTGACGTAAATAAAAAAAAATGAAGTGCCAGATGTACGAGCGTGACCGAGCGTGGCCGAGAATAGCCGAGTGTTAGGATTTTTTCGTGATGGAATTTCTGGATTCGGTCTCCACGCTCAAGGCCCGCGATAGAAGCTATGCAATAGCTAAAAAACTATTTATACATTTTGTGCACACGTTTTACCTTATTGATGAAAATTTCGTGTTAAATAATAGTAAAGATTTTTCATCGTTAAAGTTTGTAACTTGGACCACAATTTACAGGTGTCAGAAACAACACTTTGGATGTTAAGGAGATTGCGATCCCAAAGGGTTGCGGTTTGAATAAACTTGGACCCGGTCCGGTCGGGCCGTGAAGACGAATTCTATACAGAACTCGTCTTGAGTTAGCATGATTTATTGCAACACTTTGCTTAACTGGTTAATTAATATAACAAATACTTTGAGTTTATTGGGTAAGCTGTTTTTCGTAGGTCTCGCAGTTTTGGTAGGTACCTATTAAAACCTTTTAACAGCCTTTAAATAAGAGAAGGTTACGTAATAAATTCTTTACAGTATTTTGATAGTAATTATACTATGTTTACCCATGCACATAATTTCAAAATTAACTTAAGTGATTGTTACATAAATTTGTGAATACCAGTGGCCGAAATGCCACAATATTAGGGTTTTTATAGGACATGACTAGATCCAGTATATACAGAACCAAATGCCATATAATATAGCCCGATCTTCAAAGTAAATAAATTTTATTCGAAGTAATTTATTGCATCGGAAGAACAACACAGCGAAATTCCAGACAAAGCACAAAGTGAATTTCTAATGAAATTGTCATAAATGTAGTTGTTTCTTATTCTAATAAATTATGAATATTACACGTATATTATGTACCTTCATATTTTATGAATATATTGACTTCCAACATTCGTTGCTCTCGGCAGATTATACCAAATACAATTATCATAAGTTAAAGCGCACACGAGTGATCCCGCCAAGTGCTCTGTGTTGCTCGCCCCCGGGACTAAACATTTTGCTTTCATGAATACCTTACCATAACATACGGTACGGAACGCGCACCGCAAAGCCAACAATGTAAATTTAATCTCAATTTTCATTGCAAGTAACGCAGCTTCACGTCTTACAGCTAAGGCGACTGAATTTTTTACCGCATTTCATTTTTGAAATTAAAACGGTGAGAAGTGTTACGTTTCGTTTTACAGAACATTTAAATTGTAAATAGAATGATGGTCGCGTAATCAATTTCCAGTCTCAGTGAAATTGAATAATCATGTTTCTGATTACGCGCCGCGGCTGACACAAAAAGTTCATATTGTGTCAATTTTACTTCTAATCACTTTTTAAATACGTTAGCACCGAGACGTGCACCCGATCAACGAATAAATTTGAATTTATTAACAAACTGAGTCGGCCCCGCCCTACCCTCGCTATTGAAGGGGAAAATAAATTGATATTTTATAGAAAATTACATTCAAGATAGCATTTATCCAATAAACTATAATTTAAGGAAACAATAGAGTCTACGATTAAATAAAAATAACCAAAGGATCGACGCTCGCCTAAAAATATGTTTAATAAACGCAAGCAAATTCTTTGAAGTTGCACAGTGTATACAATTTCAATTTATTTGTCTAAACAAAAGTACTATGAGATGCCGGAGGTTTAATGCACGCATTCCCCTGTTATTAAACGGACTAGGCTGAGTCCACAAAGGAGTCGCTGAAGCGTCGATTGATAATTAATATTGTTTTATTATAAGCTTCGTATCTCGCTGGAGCAACGCTACGCCCGAATCGTAACGCACTGGTGCGTGTATAATACCTATCGTAATGTTATTAAACGTTTAGCTGTTTAGATGCGAATTATAAAGGCTTTTGTTGCAACTCTTGGTGTTCCTCAACTGCTTTTAAAAGAAGGTTTTAATCAAGCCAAGGGATATTTATGAGCATAAATCTCGATACTTGATCATTCAGCGTCTTACATTAGGATCTAATTCAGTGCAGAGCACATTGCACATGCAATTCACTATCAAATAGCAAAGTTTCTACTTCTCCACAAGAAGGAACTGGACTGGCTTACAGAATATACTTCTTACTTCTATACTGATTAGGAATTCCGCGAAAATAGAAGACTCTACCTGCTTATGGTTTAGGATACAGATAGAGACCTTAAGGTTATTGTGGTGCGAAGTTGCGACTTACCCCAAACTCTTTAGTCTTTCAAATTAGTGTAAAGATTTTATGGCCATAAGGCTGGTTGCTTTTTTGCTCAAAGTTTAGGCATTTTCATACAATGTGTCATTGCGACCAGTCTCTTGAGGAAATTTAACTTCGAAGCAGAGAGAAATATCTTGACACATTTAGCTTAGCATAATAATATTAATATGCCTCTCAACTGTGTAAGTAAATACACGAATTACGGCTAACTTTGGTGTGAAATTTATAGAGTTGCGGTGAAGATCGTGTAAGGAGTCGTGCATAATGAATGAAGGCTGGGATGGAAGTCTGGGGCTTAGCTCAGTGGTCACTTGATGAATTGTAATAATGTTTGATAGGTATATTTTACATAGCACATGCAGGGATACATCAAAATCTTTCCTACATTTAAAATGATTTATATTATTGCAACAAACTAAGTCTGCAGACGTAATAGCAGAAGTAGACGGCAGTCTCAGACAGACGATTTAATTTTTATTGTTCAGCAATACGCAGTTATGGCAGTTTTCATAGCTGCATAAAAGACAGACAAAAAGCATAGTAAGAGCCGCGTAAAAAGATTACAAGTAGATATACCTGCTAAATATTAAAAAAGAAAAGGAAAAATAACAAAGCAACACTTGGCTCTCACAAGTTAAACGTCCTGTCAAATATTTTAATGTAGCAAGGGTTCAAGATTAATGAAGATCGGTCACCCTTGCTTTAAAAAATGTCGCCAAAGGGTCGTGTCGTATGAATCAGTCGTTACTGTCAGTACACCATCAGTCATGCGTGTACCAAATATGTTCTGAATCGAGCGCTATATAAACGATAGGTAACTTTGATATCCGCGCCTAAAACACTTTTGAACGATCGCAGAATCGCAGATGATGTATGACGATATTAAAATGTGTTTCTTTTGATACGTTTGAAAGTAGATTGACGGACTATTAGGTGTTAAGTAGGTGCCTACCTACCTATGTATGTAGAGTCGTGAGTAAGTTCTGAAATTAAGATCGCTGGGGGCAAGAAGATAAACGGTGTAGCACAAAAGCATTTTGTAACGTCAGCTTGAGCGTATGTATTTCATGTTGACAACATTATTTAAGCTACCATTTCATTACGTTCCATATAACAGTCACCTAACCAGCTACCATCAATAACGGTGTAAAAGTGTAAATTAAATTCTACAGTAATAATAAAAAAAGATACAATATTATGTTTACATTGCTAGTGCACCTAATTTAATTTTATAGCTAGAATAAAATTACACTTTTTACAAATAACATAATTTATTTTCAATCTACGTCAAAACAATTTTGTCTCCATCAAAATTAAGCTCAATTTACGTCAAATACTAGTTTTGTATGTCTGTTTATGTTCGCACCTAACATCCCCGAGGGAGTCTGGCAATCACAGCGAACGCTCTAAGCTCTTCCAAAACCATTACAGATAAATTAAGTCAGATCAACTGTATGCAAATGAAGCTATAGCACCTGCAAACTGCTGTCATTGTGAAAATTCACGCGAATATTTTCTGAGCGATTGTGATCTTTATTTAGATATATATTTCAGCTCGTTTTACAGAGCTTATGGGTAAATAAATATAATATATTCATTCCTACATCTGCTTGGCTGTTGGAATTTTGTTTCGAAATTAGAATAGTATTTAATATTTGTCGATATTCTCACACAAAATTATCTAGCTAGCCCAAATTAAGCTAGTATAAGCTTGTGCTATGAGATCTAGACGACTGGTATACATGTATAGAAAACACCCAACCTCCGAAACAAATATTTGTGGATCACACAAATATTTGAACCGACCGGTAGGCGAATACACTGCGGAATGTGCCACCGAGGCAGTCAAATGTTTTTTTGTTACGTGAGGGAAAATCCTCATGGATGCTATGCCGTACTTCTAACGACTAAAATACCTGACGTATCCTGCCTAACAGCCTACGGTTGGAAGTCCCGTTAAGGATACCCCTGGACAAATTAGAATGGTTAGAAAACTTGAAGGTAGTAGGTACACGTATAAGTGCCCGCTAACGACGTTAGACGTGTGCTTTACTTGGGGCCAAAACAGCTACTGACAGTATGTCGGCATGTTCTCATCGTAATTATGCGTGGTTGTGTGTTAGGTTGGCTTTTGTTGCGTATACCTACCTAATTTATTATGGTTTGTGAAACTTCTAAACTGGGACCAATGTTTCATGAGGGTAAAATGGGAAATCTCTTCAAAAGGAGTTCTAGTGGAATAAACTTTCCCGAACAACATGTGCTGGGCAGAGGCCACAACTACACAGTAGAAAAAATCTTCGCCAGAACTGAGCTATTTAATCGTTTCTCTGTCGAACTATACAAACTTGGAACCATCTGCCCTCGCACGTGTTTCCCTTCTCTTACAATCCCAGGTTCTTCAATCGGAGCGTGAAGAGGCACATCATGGGGCCGCCAATTTGAGGACTACTGTCAGAATTCGTACGGAATATGAGAGTTGCTCCGAATCGCTAAATGCGTCATTGCTTTTCATCAGGCTGGCGACGTCAATTTGGCGAGCTTATTATAAGAAATAAAAAAAACTTATTTGGCTTAGCAAGCCTGTTGTTCTCTACTAAGGTACGTATCTGAGATGCACTTAGGATTTACAAAAGGATTCACAGAGCGACTACTCTAGGGACAGACAAAGTAAAATGCAAAATCTCATGTATTTCCAATTAGCGCCGTCGTACGGGGGAAAGGGAAGAGGGGCGTCTTAATATCACTCTCTCTATCTATACACATAATAACTGTATTTTCCTTCAGTAGGTATGCTGGCATATTTAAACAACACACCAAACACTACCAAAATCGTCAGAATCCAGTCCAGGCTGACCTCTAAGTGGTGCTGCTGATTAATGGATGAGGTCATGCGAAGAGAAGAAAAGGTAGAAATAAAACCAACCAGCTGATCCAGTAGAGTCAAGATTGACTCTGATCCCAATTACATTTTTGGAGGGAGATCCCTCCAAAAATGTAATTGGGAGATAGATCATGCCTTCGCCCGGTAATGGACTGATAGTCTGATTTGATTGATCGTTGCGCGATGCGATTGCGCTATAGTCTTTACTTGAGATGCATGAAATTATGCTCTAATCGGGAAAAGAGACCTACCATCAAGAGGGTTCCTCGTCTATCAATTGTACTATTGTTGTTTACAGGTTTATTTTATACTACTAAAGTGGCAGACAAGCTTACGGCCCACCGGATGGTTGGTTACCGTAGTCTAAGTACGTTTGCAAACCAGGGGCGCTAGACCGGGCGCAGGTTGCGACGACCCTCAGTTGAAAGTCAAGCCGCCCATAGGGCCTTCACGACTGTTTTTATTTAGGTACCAGCGAACCTCACGTGGTTTAATCCGCCTAGTTCTCGTTCCCGTGGGAATATGGGAATAAAATGTAGCCTATGTTACCCGGGGATAGAGTAGCTTCCCAACAGTAAAAGAATTTTTCAAATCGGTTATGTAGTTTCGAAGCCTATTCGATGCAAACAAACAATCAGATTTTTCTTCTTTATAATATTAGTATAGTATAAATTTGGCAAAGATAGAGTTTGCAATAAATGCTGATTAACAAAAAGAAGCGTATCAGAATCTTAAGTATATTGGACCTGGTATGAGTAATAGCATTGTCACCCTTTGCCAAAAGTTGCACAATTTGATTGTTTGCACTTTTCTTATAATAGCTAACTTTGCATTCAATGTAAGTATTTCTTTCTACTAAAAGTCCATATACGAGTATTTTACCTAATACCTTTGAAAAGTTGACAAATCTTCTTTTGTAGTTACCTTATTTCAGACGAACAATAACCTTCTCCTAATACAGTTGCTACGAATAACGTATAATACATTATTCGTAGTACAGTTGCAAAATATTAATTACAAATTTCAACAGCAAACAAAGTTACTGAACAAAATATTTCAACAACGTATTCTGTCTAACGATAAACAAACAAATTGTATTAAAAATCGATTAAACATGTCTTGAAACTCAATCAAGAAACTTCAAGTTGAGACGCGACACAACCCCCTCTATACACAAGATACACCTACACCTTACGGGGGTGTACATATACACAGCGATCGCTTTTAATAAAAGTTGTACAATGATGGTGCATGTAAGTACGATATAGGTATTAATCGTCATGTATTTTTAGGATTCCATACCTCAAAGGGAAAAATGGAACCCTTATAGGATCTCTTTAACTCGATACCTTCACGCGTTCACGAGTAAAAGGGTCTTGACAAACATACGGACTGGATACCTGCCTATTCGATATTGCCTTTTGATTGGAACGTATCTTGTTTCTATTTCCATTTTTTTATGAGGTTCAATAATATTTCGTTACTGGGACGAGTTGACACCAAACACTGATATCCAAATCTAGTTAGCTCACAATCTACACCGTCTCTTCCAAGAAATCCTTGTGACGACATCTTACAATGCCATATGAAAGTTCTCACTCTAAGGCCACAGCATCCAGGCACGATCACCTTGTCTGGCCTGAAAACCCTCTCTTTGTTTCAAATTACATAATCCAGTAATTCTTCCACACTTGCATCAACAGAAGTCTTTAAAACGATGAAAGTTCTGTGTAATGTGCTCTTACTTAAAAGCACAAACATCCCTACCTAGTGCAGTACTTACATTGTTGACAATGTGTTTCTCTTTAGCATCACGCCCATTTAAATTTACAGAGACGACGGCACTCCAATTTAATATCTTGTTATTACAACAAGACGGTTCGGGAGACCGGGACGTGCTTTGCTAAGAGAAAAATTGGCATTCCATAAATTTTATGAGAGAGCACGGGCATAGCGCAGACAGCTTTGTGCTAATTAAAGAGTCGACGGACTTGGGCTTCATTGACAAAGTCATGCTTAATGAAATCAGGGACGATGCTGAGTTTGTATTTCAATTGTCTGTTTTAAGATCCTAAAATCCATACTACGTGTATATTTCTTTACTCGGTATTGAAACAAGAAGAGAAAAAACGTGTTGATCAAAAAATCTTGACGGTTCCCCACCGATATCTCTGTAGCCCAAATTAAGTTTGCTTTCAAACTTGTGGTGCAGCTGCTGGCTTAAGCGTGGGGCTTCAGTAGGATTGGGAGATCAGATAGTCAAAAAATAGCCATTTCTAAAATAATAGTAGCAGTAAAGCACCTACCGTAGCAAAGTAAGCACAAGACAAAATTCTTATGAAGTGTGCATTCAACTCGTCTCTACTTGTTGCATCGTACACACGTTACAAAAAAGCTTAAATTACCTTAATTTTATACTGAAACTAATGGCTTTCACGCGGTTTAACCTCATAGTTACGTTCCCGTAGAATACAGGGATAAAATATATAGCTAATGTCAACCGGGGAAAGTGTAGGTTTCCAACAGTGAAAGAATTTTCCAACAGTAATTTCGGAGCCGATTCAATTTTAAAAACATCAAACATACAATCATACAATCTATAAAATATAATTTATTGTAGACTATATAGATTTATTTATAGGTAGGTAGGTAACTAAGAGGACTGTGAGAGGGCGGCTCTGCGTCCTTACAGAAGCAGGCCCATGACGGCAGCGTGACGTTAGGAACTCACGCACGCCCCCCCCCCCCCCCCCTTAGAAGCGGGATCACACCCGAAACCCCCCAAAGACGCGGGATAGCACCCGAACCACCCCCCCAGCTCAGTTTTCTTAGGTACAATATAATAAATACCGAAAACGTACCTCCCATTAATAAATCCTAGCAATCGAAACAGATCTAGAGTAGGTAGGTATATTACATTTATTTTCACTGAGATTGGAATTTGGAGATTCACTAGAAGAATACCAGCGCGCATTGCTGCTAGTCGGCATGATCGCCCTTCGCAGCAGCACTACACATCCCAACTATTTTTCCATCTACTCAAATATAAACCTCGTATAAAATATATTATTTCGGAGCTCGCCGGACAAAACACTTAACCTGATTGACCCTCCGCCGGTATTTTTATTGCTTTTAAGACTGTGTTTCGGCCTCTAGAGGACACTTATTCGAACAATCTCGCTTCTTCAAAACAGCGAGAATTTTCATCATAAAGCGTTTTCACTGTTTTATAAGAATGTGTAAAGAACGCGATCCGTCTCTATTAATATCTACTGGTTACTTTGGGTAGAAAGGGGGAAAACGGACATTGCTCTCAGACTGTCCATTGTGTCTTCGTGAAGGCTTTGTCTTGTTCCTTTAAGAATTCATAAAGGCTTAATATTGGTCGATGACTATTTTACTATAAATATAGATAGTATTTTGGAAACGTCATATATCTTAAATATTGAATGGAATAGAATTTCGCTTCACTGTACACAAATCAACATTTTCTGGAACCGAAACAATCGGCGAACCTATCGCTAAGTGCAATTTCTTACAGGCAACCTTTGGATGAAGATGAAAATTGTTGAACCATTTGTTGCATTTCATCCGGTTAAAATGAGTAATTAATTTTTTTAAATATACACGGTGTTTCTTTTAGGGTGTCAAGCCGCCACTAGCTGGTAGCAGGGTTCCATACCTATCGATTTAACCCCCATGTATGTTCTACGATTTTTTGTAGTTTTCGAGATATAATGTTCTGCATAATTCCCGATTTTTTTATTATCGATTAAAATTTTTACATCTTGTATCAAAGTTAGGAAGGAGATTATTTTTGTCCATAATACTGCAATCAATAGGCATTATAATAATAAAAAAATATCCAAGAAAAGTCGAACCAAAAAGAAGTTGTAATTATTTAAAGCCACGTGGAAAAATAACGAAAAAAAGTTATATCTCGAAAACTACAAAAATCGTAGAACATACATGGGGGTTAAATCGATAGGTATGGAACCCTGCTACCAGCTAGTGGCGGCTTGACACCCTAAAAGAAACACCCAGTATTATGTTTATTTACATAGTAGGCAGTGTTTGCCTTTTGAGTCCTGAGGTATCCTTTCGAGGGCTTACCTGTTACCTTAGGCTTACGTGGTTTTTATTCGGTAAGAGTCCGGCATAGCATTCGTGTAGGATTTTCCTCACGTTAACAAAAAGGCAGTGTTTGCCTGTGGAAGGTTCCTATTTTTATTTCTTTCTGTGACAACATGCCCACATGAGTAAAAAACTGGGCTACTCTCTTTCTCTCTGCTTATATCTCTTCTTCAGCAAGACACTAAAGTATCATATAACAAAGACCAGAAATAATCCAAAATACCGTTGTCAAAACATAGCTGTTATTATTAAATTACAAGTGTTATTTAAATTAACCATCCACCTATTCCCTAATAATTTCCCAACAAAATAAATACATTTATACGCATCCAATATTCATGTCATTCTAATTTGTACGCGTGCACAGATTGAAACAATAAATTGTATTGTAACAGCAACATGTGGGGATCGTCGCCGTCGCAGTCGGTAGCTCGACACGACACAATCTCGACCCCAGCCACACATTACGCCAAAATTAAGACAGCCTGCGATGCCAATATGCTAATATCACCCCGACTTCCCCGCCATATGCACACATTACAGTCTACACTAATATTGTTTATACTCTCCTTACTAAAAGCAGCAGAATTTTGTTTAAAGTCGGTAAACACTAGAACTACTTATCTTACCGATTTAAAAAGTAATTTCAGTGTAAGAAAGTGAAATCAATCGGAAGTAATAATAGGCTACTAGCTGACCCACGCAACTTCGTTTGCGTGATAAATGAAGAACCGCGTCACCGATTTTGTGCAAACTTCACATAAACCATCTACTAAATAGTCCGAACAAAGCCTAAACATTTGGTTTGGATAGGTGAGCCCGTTCTTGAGTTATAAAATTACAACGAAAAGTGGCATTGATTTTTATATATAGGATGCTTCAAAAAAAATGTATACACACTTTGAACTTCCATAGAAAATTTATTTACCGTTCTACAAAGTTAAATTTCAGGAAAATAGAAAGCTGAAAGTCCAATGTAAATGAAACATAAATAACAAATGTTAATACTGTTCAAATTGGTGAACTGCAGCATCAATACAATTCTGAGTACGAGTCACCACAGATTCTGTACATCGTATCAAAACGTCCAATAAGATTTCTCTACACACTGCTTGAATCTCATTCCAAAGAATGTCTAGGTTACGTGGTTTACGTTTGTACACCTCATCTTTTACTGTGCCTCACAAGAAGAAATCCAGTGGTGTAAGGTCTGGAGAGCGTGCTGGAAACTCGATTGGCCCCCTGCGTCCTATCCACTGGCCCGATAAATTTTGATCCAGGTAAGCTCGTACGTCCCTGTGATAGTGCGGCGGAGCACCATCTTGTTGAAAATAAAAATCATCATTACCGTTAATGCACGAATGGCAGGAAATATGGAATCAGCAAGCATTGTTAGGTAATTAATACCAGTTACAGTGCCTTCAAATCGAAAAGGTCCAATGAGTCCCCTTGAAGACAAACCGCACCACACATCTATGGAAGTTCAAAGTGTGTATACATTTTTTTGAAGCATCCGGTATAGATGTATCAATAAGTTACAATCCAAGAGACCGAATAGTAATAAAAGGTAAATGTTAACAAATCTGACAGATTTTTACACATCATCTATTCTATACTAATATTATAAAGAGGAAAGATTTGTTTTTTTGTTTGTTTGTTTGTTTGTAACGAATAGACTCCGGAACTACTGGACCGATTTGAAAAAATATTTCACTGACGGGAAGCTACACTCTTTGCGGTGAACATATGCTATATTTTATTCCCGTATTCCCACGGGAACGGGAACTATGCGGGTGAAACCGCGTGACGTCCGCTAGTCGTAAATACGAGCATGTTGCGTGATTTCAACGGGTAGAGGTAGGTACTACGGTGTCCGTAGAATGTCACAGGCAAAGCCATGGGGCATAGCGAGTGATCAATAAAATCCTTAAACATTTCTGCAAAATTGGTTTTACCTTTCTCAGTACAAAATCCTTTGAAGATAAAACAATATATTCCTAAACTCAAATAAATGCTCTCAAATACAGATTTATTTAGTGAATGTAAATGTACCTAACTATTGCATCTCTTTACCTCAAAGTACGGTATCCCTTTGAATTGCTTATATTCGTGAATAAAGGCAAGTTTACATTTCCGCAATGTTTGGGAGCTCGTTTGTTCAAACAAACAGTGGAATCCTTAAGTTCCTTTCTATTCGTGATAAAATTACAAGCCTCGGTACGGTACGCATTCTTTCTATACCCCTGGCTTACTCAGCGGTCTGGAAAATATCTTTTGTTAAACGATACCTATCACCCTATTCATATAATCTGCAAAAATTTCTCCGTGAAGATTTTCTCACAAGCTGCTAATAACATTACACGTAATGAAATAGCTACGAGTATGAAGCATCTTTATACAAAGTTTTAATAAAAATCAACTCTCTGAAGAGTTCGTTCTACAAGCGTACCGTAGCAATTTTCCAATACAGCCATCGGAGGTGGAGAATATCCTTGAGGTAGTAATTTTACAAGTTGAATTGATACTTCAGACACGCCTTGAAGCGCTATTCTCTTGAAAGCTTTTATATTATATTATCTAAGACCTTTCAACACGTGGTACAAACGTCTGTCGATCTTTGGAGTTCGATTCTCGCCTCCTCTGGGTATACGTAAAGTGCTCGATGCAAGTGCTACGGTGCACAGACGAAGCTTAAATAAACTTATATAAAACGTGCAATTGACACTATATGCAAAGGCAATAAGCACTTACTTACTAGACTGTCATATTTGATTTCCCTCTCTATAAAGAATTTCTTTTCTTTGTGAAACAACCATGCGTCTTATGTGGAGTTAACTTAGCATGGCTTTAGCCCCTCTCTATAAAATAGAGTGCAAAGGGGCTTATGGCGAGACTTCGTCTGTAGTCTGTGACTCTGTTGCATTAAACAACATCACTAGGTCACATGGATTATCTGTTCAAAGATTGAAATAAAACAAAAATGACAACGTCAATCGGATTGAACTTTCACTTTCACAATAAACCTGTTAGAGAGGGGCAGTCTGGTGAGAACGATTGCACGGCTTTCCTGTTTAAATTGAAATCCATTATCGTTTGTTAATTTTTAATTTTTTTTAAGTTGGCTTCTATTCTAAAATAAAATCGATGAGTCTTAAAGAGAAAATTTATAAATAGAGATAAAGTGATGAATTCTTTAGTTAAAAAGAACCTCGAGAGCACTTTTAAACGAGTGCTACGAGTACACTTAGATATTGTTAATATTCAAGTGCTTACAATTTTATTGGTGCTTTCAGTATTTATTTCGAATCAAATGTCGACGTCACTAAATAGATTATGACAGCCGATATATACAAGCATACTAACAATTACTGCTTCAACTAGCTCACAATATTAATGTTGATCTTGATTCCATTGTCTTAAAAGGAATAAATAAATATTCACATAGAAACATCTTAATGCCATTTATTCCCGAACCTGCATGTATTATGGGTAACACAACACGTATATTATCTTTATCTATATATATAAAAATGTTGTGTGCGTTTGTGTATCTATTAAAAACTCAAAATTTACTGAATCGATTGAGCTCAAAATTGGACACGATATACAATAGGATTCAGAGATGGTTTTAAGCTACTTTATACACTTTCATCATAACAACAATAAGAATAAAATAGCTTTAAAAAGTGATTTTACCAATAGATGGCGTTGGTCGTTTTTTTTAAATTATATTCTGCCAGCTTCAGAACAAAATATTATAAACAAGCTATTTAGAAGGTACCTACCAGATTGATGTTTTTTAAGAGAAGTTTGATTGCGGCCTTGCATTCAGAATAATAAAAGAGAGTACTTACCTAATAAAGAGGTCAGATATGTTTTGCATGTTAGTTTTGAACTTTTTGGACATTCGGAATTTTGGAGTTTTGGACTTTAGACTCTTTGAATTTTGGAGTTTTGAAGTTTTGGAGTTATGGAGTTTTGGACTTTTGGACTTTTAGAATGTTAGACTTTTAGACTTTGGAGTTATGGACTTTTGGACTTTGGACTTTTGGACTTTTGGACTTTTGGACTTTTGGACTTTTGGGACTTTTGGACTATTGGACTTTTGGACTTTTGGACTTTGGTACTTTTGGCCTTTTCGAGTTTTGGGCGTTTGACATTTTGGACCTTTGGACTTTTGTACTTTTGGACTTTTCGAGTTTTGGGCGTTTGACATTTTGGACTTTTGGAGTTGGAGTTTTGGAGTTCTAGAGTTTTAGACATTTAGAGTTTTAGAGTTTTGGAGTTTTGGAGTTTTGGAGTTTTGGAGTTTTGGAGTTTTGGAGTTTTGGAGTTTTGGAGTTTTGGAGTTTTGGAGTTTTGGAGTTTTGGAGTTTTGGAGTTTTGGAGTTTTGGAGTTTTGGAGTTTTGGAGTTTTGGAGTTTTGGAGTTTTGGAGTTTTGGAGTTTTGAAGTTTTGAAGTTTTGGAGTTTTGGACTTTTGGACTTTTGGACTTTTGGGACTTTTGGACTATTGGACTTTTGGACTTTTGGACTTTGGTACTTTTGGCCTTTTCGAGTTTTGGGCGTTTGACATTTTGGACCTTTGGACTTTTGTACTTTTGGACTTTTCGAGTTTTGGGCGTTTGACATTTTGGACTTTTGGAGTTGGAGTTTTGGAGTTCTAGAGTTTTAGACATTTAGAGTTTTAGAGTTTTGGAGTTTTGGAGTTTTGGAGTTTTGGAGTTTTGGAGTTTTGGAGTTTTGGAGTTTTGGAGTTTTGGAGTTTTGGAGTTTTGGAGTTTTGGAGTTTTGGAGTTTTGGAGTTTTGGAGTTTTGGAGTTTTGGAGTTTTGGAGTTTTGGAGTTTTGGAGTTTTGAAGTTTTGAAGTTTTGGAGTTTTGGAGTTTTGGAGTTTTGGAGTTTTGGAGTTTTGGAGTTTTGGAGTTTTGGAGTTTTGGAGTTTTGGAGTTTTGGAGTTTTGGAGTTTTGGAGTTTTGGAGTTTTGGAGTTTTGGAGTTTTGGAGTTTTGGAGTTTTGGAGTTTTGGAGTTTTGGAGTTTTGGAGTTTGGAGTTTCGGAGTTTTGGAGTTTTGCAGTTTTGGAGTTTTGGAGTTTTGGAGTTTTGGAGTTTTGGAGTTTTGGAGTTTTGGAGTTTTGGAGTTTTGGAGTTTTGGAGTTTTGGAGTTTTGGAGTTTTGGAGTTTTGGAGTTTTGGAGTTTTGGAGTTTTGGAGTTTTGGAGTTTTGGAGTTTTACAGTTTTGGAGTTTTGGAGTTTTGGAGTTTTGAAGTTTTAGAGTTTTAGAGTTTTAGAGTTTTAGAGTTTTAGAGTTTTAGAGTTTTAGAGTTTTAGAGTTTTAGAGTTTTAGAGTTTTAGAGTTTTAGAGTTTTAGAGTTTTAGAGTTTTAGAGTTTTAGAGTTTTAGAGTTTTAGAGTTTTAGAGTTTTAGAGTTTTAGAGTTTTAGAGTTTTAGAGTTTTAGAGTTTTAGAGTTTTAGAGTTTTAGAGTTTTAGAGTTTTAGAGTTTTAGAGTTTTAGAGTTTTAGAGTTTTAGAGTTTTAGAGTTTTAGAGTTTTGGAGATTTGAACTTTTGTTCTTTGGACTTTTGGAGTTTTGGAATTTTGGAGTTTTGGACTTTTGGAGTTTTGGAGTTTTGGAGTTTTGGAGTTTTGGAGTTTTGGAGTTTTGGAGTTTTGGAGTTTGGAGTTTTGGAGTTTTGGAGTTTTGGAGTTTTGGAGTTTTATAGTTTTGGAGTTTTGGAGTTTTGGATTTTTGGAGTTTTGAAGTTTTAGAGTTTTAGAGTTTTAGAGTTTTAGAGTTTTAGAGTTTTAGAGTTTTAGAGTTTTAGAGTTTTAGAGTTTTAGAGTTTTAGAGTTTTAGAGTTTTAGAGTTTTAGAGTTTTAGAGTTTTAGAGTTTTAGAGTTTTAGAGTTTTAGAGTTTTAGAGTTTTAGAGTTTTAGAGTTTTAGAGTTTTACAGTTTTAGAGTTTTAGAGTTTTAGAGTTTTAGAGTTTTAGAGTTTTAGAGTTTTAGAGTTTTAGAGTTTTAGAGTTTTAGAGTTTTAGAGTTTTAGAGTTTTAGAGTTTTAGAGTTTTAGAGTTTTAGAGTTTTAGAGTTTTAGAGTTTTAGAGTTTTAGAGTTTTGGAGATTTGAACTTTTGTTCTTTGGACTTTTGGAGTTTTGGAATTTTGGAGTTTTGGACTTTTGGAGTTTTGGAGTTTTGGAGTTTTGGAGTTTTGGAGTTTTGGAGTTTTGGAGTTTGGAGTTTTGGAGTTTTGGAGTTTTGGAGTTTTGGAGTTTTATAGTTTTGGAGTTTTGGAGTTTTGGATTTTTGGAGTTTTGAAGTTTTAGAGTTTTAGAGTTTTAGAGTTTTAGAGTTTTAGAGTTTTAGAGTTTTAGAGTTTTAGAGTTTTAGAGTTTTAGAGTTTTAGAGTTTTAGAGTTTTAGAGTTTTAGAGTTTTAGAGTTTTAGAGTTTTAGAGTTTTAGAGTTTTAGAGTTTTAGAGTTTTAGAGTTTTAGAGTTTTAGAGTTTTAGAGTTTTAGAGTTTTAGAGTTTTAGAGTTTTAGAGTTTTACAGTTTTAGAGTTTTAGAGTTTTAGAGTTTTAGAGTTTTAGAGTTTTAGAGTTTTAGAGTTTTAGAGTTCTAGAGTTTTAGAGTTTTAGAGTTTTGGAGTTTTGGAGATTTGAACTTTTGTTCTTTGGACTTTTGAACTTTTATACTTTTGGAGTTTTGGAACTTTGGAGTTTTGGACTTTTGGAGTTTTGGAGTTTTGGAGTTTTGGAGTTTTGGAGTTTTGGAGTTTTGGAGTTTTGGAGTTTTAAAGTTTTGGAGTTTTGGAGTTTTGGAGTTTTGGAGTTTTGGACATTTAGAATTTTAGACTTTGTAGTTTTGGACTTTTGGACTTTGGACTTTTGGACTTTTGGACTATTGGACTTTCGGACTATTGGACTTTTGGACTTTTTGACTTTTTGACTTTGGACTTTTGAACTTTTGAACTTTTGGACTACTACTAACTCCTATGATATTTCTTTCGAAAAATAAGGTCATGAAGAAGTTTCACTTCTTACGTGTGTACAATAGTTCACGAACACATTTTTTTTAAATGTACCCATCATTTAGTTTGTTACTCATTTCTCATAGGCACATAAAACCACCATAAAAAAGTCACAGCGAAGCGTGGCAGGGTACCGCTAGTTTATTATATAATCACCCAGACTCTCGAGGCAAATATTTATGGATCACACCAATTTTTGTCCCGGACTGGAATCGAACTCACTATCTCGCGATAGGTAGTCGCACTTTACGACATATAAACCTACACAGCAATCAAATAATCAAACAAAGCGGTCACAATATTTCTCACAGATTAGTTCAAGATGGATGAGATCGCGTTTGCTTTCATGCAAATAGCTTAGGGGCCCAGACACCAAGGATTCGCTTAAGCGATCTCGCGGTTGATATAAATCCACATTATGCTAGTAACAACCCTTTGGTTCACTGCCAGCAGATTTTGTCGTTTGCCACGTAGGTACTTGCGTATTTAAAAGCGTTATTTATTACCTATAGCTAGAAGAAATTATTAGTATGTAAGTATCTACAGTGGCTGACTGCTAAATGTACCTATCTTTGTGTATCTTTAACTGCTTTCATGTCTACTAGATCTCAATAGTGTCTATTTTCTTTCTCTTTTACTTTTTAGGGTACATCTTATATTCTTCTAATAGATCAGACGTGGAGTCAAAGATGATCTGAGAAGCTTTTGAATACCTCGTTCCAGCCATCAGGGAATCCCCACAATCTATAACACTTTCTTCTTGTCGCGTCGACTTCCGTCCACATTCCCCCTTTCCAAGAATTCTATACCTACAATATAGGATTCTTCGAAAGCGGGCTTAGATTTTTCTTGCAAGATAGGCATCAAAAGTGCGTCTTTGTACTTGCAAACGTCTATACTTCTAGGGTCTAATCAAGTTGGCCAGCCCTGATCTATGGCTACGGCGAACAAATTATCGATATTCAAGCACACCTTGTTCATTGTTTGAATCGACATTGCCCGATTAAGTACAAAGCATGTAGGTGTTTAACTTTGCTATGTGCTGTGACTAGCCGATAAGCACGCACCGCTGATAACTAGGCCTGTAAATGCATTGTAATGCTCTTTTCTGTATTCTTAGGCTCTTTGTTAATGTGATTATGTCAACAATATTTTTTATTTTATTAACACCTAGCCGGGACCCCTCCATGCGACTGGAAGCAAGAGCCCTTGCGTCTCTATTTAAATAGCGCAAGAAGGCGCTGGAGCCGGGCCAAAGGCCTGCGTCTCGAGAAATCGAGGCCCAGTGGCCCAGCGGACACTCTCTCGCTCCAGACCATCGTGCGAGCCATGGTCTCCAGCGGGAATAAGTGGGACTGCGCCGCCTCTTTCTGCGAGCAGCTCATGCTCGTGAAACAGGCGGCGGGGTGGAAGCGGAAGAGAACTCTGTTCGCAGTCGGCGGCTTGGGCGCCGACTTTTTAAACTTTGTCTCAAACACCTACCTAGAAAATAAAAACGGGCGAGTGCCAGTCGCATTCGCGCAAGGACGATTCCATACCAATAAAAGGCAAAAAACATGTTTGTTGTATTCCCCGTAATATAATATTTTATTTTTGGCTTTACAATTTGTTGTTATAGCGGCAATAGAAATACCATCATCATCATCTGTAAAAAATTGTAGGTACTTAGGTATTGGTTCATGAAATACAACCTGGTGACGGAGAGAAACAGACAGACGGACAGCGAAGTCGCAGTTAACGGGTCGCGTTTGACCCCTTGTGCACAAAACCCTAAAAAAGAGAGAGGATTGGATATTCACTTTCAAATACAGATTTATTTCATTTCCCTCATTATTAATCACATCAATCACACATCTTGAAACAGACAAGGGAAGGCTGAAACTGACCTGTGATTTTTTCGAAACAGCCTTTATGGAATTTGGTTTAACGACCACAATGCTTGGCAGTTAGACCTAACCTACGACTGAGCGTTTCTTCTGAAGCGCGGCAATGTTCAAGAATGGAAATGTCACCCACGGTTACCCATCTGGCGACTAACCGACCTAACCATACCATTTAGGAACTCAGTAAATATAAACAAAAATGAATCGCTGAAATGTACATACATTTAGTAAATGTACATACAGTAAGCCCTTATCTTCGAGACAAGTGCACCGAATTGAATAATTTCTTTTTGTTTCAAATTATTTTCGTTCATTATACTTATTGTTAACACAAGGTCTGCATAATAGATTTTGATTGCTATTCAATCCCTCTCTAACCCCTAAACCAATTTAGCTGAACTTGGGTAGGTATAGGCCTGGATACCTACTATAGAATACTTACTTTGTATCCCAGAAAGAAGTTCCTGTGGAAACAGACAAGAGACTAGGTACTTGGTATATCATTCGGGCGGGCACTTGCTGGTTGTTTATAAATAGTTGGAAAACCAATTACCTACTTACAATCTCTGACAATTATCTCCATCCAAAGATTGCCTTGTAGCAATCGCACTTAGCGACAAGGCCGCCCTTTGTACATTTCAAGACTTGTATTCCTTATTGATGTGAAAACTTATTGGTGTACAATAAAGCATATTTCTATTCTATTCTATTCTTTTTTTATTCTATTCTATACCTACACTGACATATCAGATTCGTACATAATGCCGTTTCACCCTAGATACAAAGGTATTTATTAAGTTTTCAATAAGTTTAACAAGATTACCTTACGATTTGCATCAAAAAGCCTTCGGGGTGACTCTAATAAAATTAACCATTCACAGTTCTTTCGACACGGGTGTTGGGCCACAGAATTGAAATTCTAATCCGTAGTCTTGAGAATATCCAATAAAATTAAGTCGGTTCGGTAATTGAGTAGACATTCATTCACCCTCGGTGCGGTACAAATGCGGTAGGTAGGTACAAACTTTTACAAATAATTTCTGAAAGAATAGCCAAATTGTTCTAACAAGGAGGTGAATTAGCTCACTCTAATTAAGCATTGATTAACATACCATGGCTTGGTGCTTTCTTGGGGATTAGTTTAGTACGAGTAGATACCTATGCATGAGACTAAAAGAAAAATATTTTTTTAGTCTGAGACCTATACCTACTTAGTACACACACACAGCGGCCCCCATTCCTTGCTCACTTGGATTCCGTACTTGATTTCTTTTTGACGTGACAACGTCTTATAATTCGATGGAGCCGGCTGCACGAACGAAGAATGATGACGCAATACGTCGTTACCTCGCTCTGAGGCGTTCCATTTATTTTAGTAATGTTTTCAACAGATGGCACTATAATCAATTGATGTATTTTTATATTTATTTTTGTTTTGTAATGTTAATTTTACGTTTATTTTTAATTTATGTTTATGTTTATGTTTATGTGTATGTTTATGTTTATGTTTATGTTTATGTTTATGTTTATGTTTATGTTTATGTTTATTTTTATTTTTATTTTTATTTTTATTTTTATTTTTATTTTATTTTTATTTTTATTTTTATTTTTATTTTTATTTTTATTTTTATTTTTATTTTTATTTTTATTTTTATTTTTATTTTTATTTTAATTTTAATTTTAATTTTAATTTTTATTTTTATTTTTATTTTTATTTTTATTTTTATTTTTATTTTTATTTTTATTTTTATTTTTATTTTTATTTTTATTTTTATTTTTATTTTTATTTTTATTTTTATTTTTATTTTTATTTTTATTTTTATTTTTATTTTTATTTTTATTTTTATTATTGTTTTTATTTCCTTGTCCGTAAACCGACTTTACAGACAACCGATTTTTAGTTAGGTGAGTATACCTAAGCGTAGTCAAAAAGTTTTGACCGAATCCGGGAACTTGATACTTACTACATAATATATTGTTCAGGTCAGTCAGGGGATGTGCAACGGCATTTAATTCAAACGATGTTGTTTTTACTCAATGTTCAGCTTACTACGAGTATCTATACACGAAGTTCGCCAGTATTATTTTAAAAAACTACTCCTTTACTATTCAGAAACGTCTGTCTACCAATGTTCTGAGATGCAGGTATAGTCGGTATTTCAATCCTTCATACATAGTTATATCTCAAACACCCAACTCACACAGCTTACTTAATAGGTTAATAACATTACAGGGTAACATCTACTCGCAAAATGGCTTTGTCAGTAAACATTAGTCTGAGATTAACGTCAGAACACGTCGCGTCATAACATATGCATATACATGGTATAGCCATTTCTACTATGGTATAGCTATCTAGGTGTAATCATAAACCACAGAGCATACAGCAAAGGTGTTCCTATGACTTTGATTGGGAGGGGAAACGCCATACGGTGACCTTTGATTATTAACTATGAGTGTATATTGGGTGTAACAAAATTACCTATCCCAATTTCGTCACGTGACGTGGCATCAGTCAAGAAACATTACGAAAATGAAGAAAAAAAAAATCACATGAATACCTTAACCGTAAAAGGCCTTTAAAAGCCGTTTTAAAGGTCCTATTTTATCCTATTTTCACCCTTTCTATCGCTACTGAGCGGCAGTAGAAAGCGACAACGACAGCCAGACGGGTGCTCTGTGTTTGTTTTGCCACGGCGCACTGTGAACCAGAAACCCAATCTAGCTGGACAAAAAGGGTCGTCTCATTTCTATCATTCTTCTAATAACAACAGTAGGTTATAAACCAGAGGCAACGATTCAGCCATTTTTTTTATCAAGTACCCTCTGATAATTTAATAATTTTAAATCGTCTCCGTACAAACGGGTTATTTACGATGAAATTATTCACTTTCTTGAGTGTAATGAGTCAGGTCTCGAGGTAAATACTAGAGATGATTGTGATAATTTTTATTATGCATCGAGAAGTAGAAGGTATGTTTTACAAAATTCACAATAAATTTATTCTGAATACCTATTAATTAATTACTATTCATGTCAAATAAAATAAAAATTCTTAATTTTATACGTTTTTCCGCATTTCATAGACCAGAAACTACTTGCCCTCTCATGACCCCGGGCTAATTTTTATATATGAAAGAGCCACATATCTTTACTTTCAAAAATAGTAATTTATAAGCGCCTCACGATAGCACAACTTTGATTTTATTGCAGAAAAGGAAGTGAAGGTATCGCGAAGGAAGTTTTTCTACCAGTTGCTAAACTACCCAAAAGACACTAAACGTTCAGGTCTTCGCGATAATATAATGAGATTTAAGTTAGTAAATAATAAAACGGAGTAATCTGTGCAAAATATTTAAAAATAATTGCCGACTTTGTACGAACTTAGAAAAAAATGGGTTCTGTGTGGAAAAACTCGAAAATGTTTTGAAACAAGGTCGATTGGTGTTAATTTGCTTTGAACCACTTGGCCTTAGACTCCAGAAATCAACAATTAGCTAAACTTATAGCTTCTGAACTCCACCGGGTTCCTGAAAAAAAACGAAACATGACCTTTCTAAGATTTTTTTCTTTTTTTCAAAGAAATCCAATAACATCTTTTCTTATTGGATTTCGTTAGAAAAGTAAAACACCTGGACGGTTTAGCAAATGTAAGTTTGCCCAGTTATGATGACTCCAAATCATATGACGCTCACTGGGAGAGGAGGCGCCATACTGCGAGTTTTCCTTCTATCAAAGCGGACTCTTAAAAGTGTACTCTTACGCACACACGCTATATAAATGTGTATGTCTGAAGTTATGAGTATATGTTTTAATTTTTTGTGTAAGTTCCATAGTGACAGTCGATTGCTTTTGTAGTGGTGTATATGAATATGATTTCACCCTACAAAATGTGACAGACAGATATGTATGGGGTAAACATGCTATGGCTACTCCCCTTGTACCTACTAGTCGCATTGCTCTGTGCTCCGAATAAGTGTTGGAAAAATTGTAAGTCAATATACCTACGTAAAGTGGTCTCATTATATTAATATTGCTATCGTTTTATTTAATTTCCTTTATTTAGAAATAAGCATCCTAGCATAAATCTATTATATTAACACAAAACTACTGCTAAGACTAATCTAAAGCGGTGAAAAATCGATCTATATTACAAGGAAACCACAATTAAACTTATCTAAATCATCCAGTTTTACTTGACCTTCATACACATACGAAATATTTAATAACGGGCGTCAGCTTCAGTTGTATTTGTTTTAAAATATAACTACATATATGGGTTTTTGTTATTTTTAAAATCGTAATATACCACATTCTGTGGATATAAAGCGGTTAAAACGTAACACAACTCTTAAATAATATTGTCCAGCTAGATTGGGATTCTGGTTCACTGGCGGCGACCATGTTACCTCGAATTGCCGCGGTAAAAAATGAATTCTTAACGTGCGACAAAAGAAAAATAAAAAAATGAAAAAATTTACCCCCCTTTTTTATTAAATATTTGTATTTGATCTCCGATGCCAAGTCATCTCATGAAATTTGGAGAGGTAATTTTGTTACACCCAGTATAATGAAAGATGGAGACGTCCCATTCTGTCAATACACAAATCCAACCGGTCATAAACAACTGTACCTATTATAGCTGTGTGACTAAAATTATGAGTGTATTGTTATGTGTAAGTTCCATAGTGACAGCCATCCCTCTTGCGGTGGTGTATATGAATATGATTTCTGATTTCCCCCTGGAAACAGATATGTACCTACAAACATGCTGTCTATGTATCTACTCCCCTTGTACTGGTTGCGTTGCTCTATGCTAGCTAGGTATAATCATAAACTAATACAAATGCTGTTAGAGGTACGCAATGTAATACATTTCGTAGTGTATGTAAATTACAAATTAGAACCGACGACGTTAGTCCGTAAACAGTGGGAGAATTAATGTCTTTCAAACGTCTTTTAAGTCCCTGAGGACTATGTATCGCGGTCTGAAGTGATGGGGTTTAATACGAGTATTAACTTAGAGAGGTATAGGTATCGCTTTAGAGTTGCCTAAATCTTATAGGTATATTATATAGTATTGCGCGTGGAATGTTATTCCCGCTTCCCGGTCACTTAGGGGTATGAAAAATAGATGTTGGCCGATTCTCAGACCTACTCAATATACTCACAAAATTTCATGAGAATCGGTCAAGCCGTTTCGGAGGAGTATGGCAACGAAAACTGTGACACGATAATTATATATATTAGATTACTAGCTGAGCCCGCAACTTCGTTTACGTCACATAAGGTGTATGAAAGGAAAGGTATTTCTTCATCAGAGTCATCAAGCAGCGTCTGAAACTGCCCTGTTTGCTTAATCATAAAAGAGCTTAATGATTAAGTCTATTTTAAAACAATTCAGTCCACGCCTTCGGCGCGGACTGAATTGTTTTATTTAAATTTAATTAAGCTCTTTTATGATTAAGCCAACACGCCAGTTTAGGTTCACTCACATTCAAAGAAACCCCTACAATTAAAATTTTCAAAATATCTGATTCTTAAAAGTGTTATAACTCTTTTATTTCTTAACCGATTTACATAAAACAAACGCTAAATGTTAACTGAAGCAAACCTCAACACAATAAAAAAAACCGCATTGCAATCGGTTGAGCGGTTACTGAGATTAGCGTGCACAACCGTACAGACAAACAGATATACAGACATACAGACAAACAGACAAAAATTCTAAAAATCATTGTTTTGGGTTCTATTGCGTTCATAAAGCCCCCCTATAATATTTTTTCTTATTTATCTTCCATGTACAGACAGCGACCTGTTACAATTTTATTATATGTATTGATATTTTATTATATTATAGTATTATAATTAAATAGTAGATATATTATAGCTGTGTGTCGATTGCTTTAATACCGAGCCAACTAGGTACCTACTTAAATTCAGTAGGTACTTAAAAAAAGTAGCATTAAAAAGCTAAATAATGTGTTAATTAAGTACCTATGTCTTTATTTTTCTTTCTGCAGAACTCGGGTGGGAGAGTTCTCTTCCGCTTCTACCCCGCCCCGCCTCTTTCACAAGCATGACCTGCTCGCAGAAAGGCGGTGCAGTCCCACTTATTCCCGCTGGAGAGCATGGCTCGCACCATGGTCTCGAGCGCGAGAGTGTCCACGTCCAGACCCAACACGAGGACCCGGCGCTGTTGCGCCCACGCCGTGCACTCCACCAGCGTGTGGAGCGCTGTGTCATCGCTGTGGTCCTCGTAGTGCTGACACTCGGCCGTGGTTTCCCGGTGTCTTCGCCACAGATACTTACCGAAGCTACCGTGCCCGGTAAGTATCTGTGACCACCGGTAGGAGAGAGCACCGTGTCTCCTCTCTAGCCACTCGTCCATGACCGGTCTGATGGCTGCGATTGTGGCAAATTCCCCCTTTGGTTGTTCAAGTCGCACCTTCCATGTCTCCACGGTTTTCTGGTGGAGCTGGGACCGCTGTGCCTCGATTTCTCGAGACGCAGGCCTTTGGCCCCGCTCCAGCGCCTCCTTGCGCCATTTAAATAGAGACGCAAGGGCTCTTGCTTCCAGTTCCCATGGAGGGGTCACGGCTTGGTATTAATTACGTCTTAGTTATGAAAATATTGTTGACATAATTACATTAAAAAAGAGCATTACAATGCATTTACAGGCCTAGTTATCAGCGGTGCGTGCTTATCGGCTAGTCACAGCACATAGCAAAGTTAAACACCTACATGCTTTGTACTTTATCGGGCAATAACGAGTTAAACAATGAACAAGGTGCTTGAATATCGATAATTTGTTCACCGTAGCCTTAAAAACAGGGCTGGCCAACTTGATTAGACCCTAGAAGTATAGACGTTTGCAAGTACAAAGACGGACTTTTGCTTTTGCTGCCTATCTTGCAAGGAGGATATAGGATAGGATAGGATATAGGATTAGGTATAGGATTCTTCGAAAGGGGGAATGCCCCTTTCGAAGAATCCTATACCTACCTACATATACGATTGTTCGAAAGGGGGCTTAGAATGTGTGGATGGAAGTCGACGCGACGAGAAGGCGATATAGATTGTGGGGATTGCCTGATGGCTGGAACGAGGTATTCGAAAGCTTTTACAGATCATCGTTGACTCTACGTCTAATCTATTGGAAGAATAAAAGATGTATCTACCCTAAAATGTAAAAGAGAAAAAAAAAGACACTATTGAGATCTAGTCGACATGAAAGATACTTACATCGATTTCTCCAGCAGTCAGTAGTCAGTAAAGTAACTGTAGATAAGTAGTTATAATTTCTTCTAGCTATAGGTAACATAATAACGCTTTTAAATACGCAAAATGTACGTGGCAAACGACAAAATCTGCTGGCAATGAACCAAAGGGTTGTTACTAGCATAATGTGGATTTATATCAACCGCGAGATCGCTTAAGCGAATCCTTGGTGTCTGGGCCCCTAAGCTATTTGCAAGAAAGCAAACGCGATCTCATCCATCTTGAACTATTCTGTAAGAAATATTGTAACTGCTTTGTTTGTTTATTTGGTTGCTTTGTTGGTCTAGATGTAGTAAAGTGCAAATACCTATCGCGAGATCGTGGGTTCGATTCCCATCCGGGACAAAAAATGGTGTCATCCATAAATATAATTGCCTCGAGAGTCTGGGTAATTCTAATTATAGACAATGTAGCAAACAAAAGATAAAGTTTGTAAAGGAAGCCTGTGCAAAGAAATCATCTTAAAAACACTTAAAAACATCTCGTACATACAACCTAAAACATTAGTTTTGTTTGTGAGCTGCCTGGACCCTACGGCCCGGGTAATAGGGGGACCCTACTCATTAACACAAATAAAAACATTACCTTTACAAAAATCTCTGAGAAGGTACCTATGTATATAAAGGTATTCCTGTTTTCGAGGTTACATATAGCGTGAAATAGGACGGTACTTCGTAGAACTCGCTGTATCGTAGGAAACTAACAGAGCGCTTATAAGATGAATAAATACTTGACCAACTTAACCAAAAATTGCTAATAATGGTTTTATGCCGTAGAAGTATAAGCAAGGGGAATTAAAGCTAGCTACGTATTTTATAATATTCCAGTACTTAACCTTGGATTGCAAAGAGCTTACAGAGAACGAGTATACATAGCGGCATTCACAAACTCGTTAGGCGGAACGGTGAATATTTTGGACGTTGGAGGTGAATGCTGACGCATCATAAGGTGGTCACCCTTATCCTACATCTGGGTCGCAAGTCCACGACCAACAGTGTTTCCATCTGTACCAAGATATATACCCTGCGCCCACACAGTGAATCAATGGAGTGCTGAGAATAAGTCTCTCTGAAGTTCTTCAAAAGGGATCTTAGGTTCTTGCAGTGTCGGTAGTGAGACTGTAAGGCCTTTGGTGTAGCAGGTCCTTAGGCTACAATGACCACTAGGCTCAGATGGGCTGTATGCTTGCTTGCCACCATTTTTCTGGTATAACGTAGCAGTTCAGACTCCGACCAGCGTGAGAGTGATAAATGAGGGGTACCAAAAATAAAATACATTTTATACGTAATTAATCGTGTATTAATTAGCTACTCAAAAGAATTTATTTTGTTCCTGTGAAAATCCTCATGATAATATATAAAACATGGGAAGGATCTAACTAAATAAATAAATCTTGCAATATGTAGTTACGGGAAGTACAGATCGAGGTTCACCAATGTTAATGGATTTTACTTAAACACTCAATATAATTATTCTTCCAAATAGTATCCATACACAGAAATGTTTTTACGTTCAGATTATGCGAAGATACGCAGTCGGCATTTACAGGTTTATAATATTAGTTACTATAAATAATAATGTTATTTATGTGTTCTATAGAGCGAAATGAATCAGCGTTTCTGAACTGAGCAGATTAGCTTTTGGGTTTTATTCGTCGCTATAGGACGCATTTTTCAGAAACACTTGGCATTGGATAACAATTCTCGTCCATATTTTCGTTTTGTTTGAGATGGTTATAGGTTTCGAAATGTGCGAAAAATCACCTCATCAGTAAATTCCCGTCTTTGCATTGAAGTATGGTCGAGAATTGCCACCCAGCTCTTAATGTCTCGAACTAATAGTAATTCATTTGACATTATAAAAGTATTACGGCAGCAGCTCTTAACATGATTTGTCAACAATGTGTTAAGGATGTGGTCTTTCATTTTGAATGAACTCAATGCACTGATCATATAACGTATCCGACAAAATCTCAGTAGTGTCATCGGTATTAGAAACTATTAGACAGACGAACTGACACAGGACAGTCGGATTTACAGTCACAGTTCATAACAAAGCATGTTAAGATGCGCCCTAACACTTTAGCAATAAAGTTGAAATTTGTATGAACACAGTTTAACATTCGTGGGCACGTAACGACGTTGATAGTCATTTTCATCGAAGCCGAAGAAACCATAAATAAATGGTTTTAAAATATAGTATAAGTAGTAGGTACAAAAGAGTTATATCAAAATCCAAAACAAAAACAATGTTTATACTTAGTTTTATTTTTCATTAAAGCTATTATTTTTAGTAGCTTACCAACTTATTTAGCCCAAATTAACAATTTAGCGAGATGATCGTATTAACACTTAGGTCTAAATTAAACTACGAACAAATTCATTATGATTGAATTTAACAAAGCGTATGTTTAGTAGTATTTGTACTTTGCAACAGTTTTACTGTGGTTTTCTGAGTATTACTTATGTTTAGTTACGATAACTTGTGGCGTAACAAAGAATCCCTTGTTATAAACGGAACCATATGATAATTTTAACAAACTGAAATTGAAAAAAATTTCGATTTTCGTTTCGATTATAAATTATCTTTCAGTATTTACAGTGTATAAAATTCATGACGCCAAAATCGGGAAAAATCTAGAATATTTTCGAATATTTCACATTGCCATCCAACACAAATAGCAATGAAGCAACCACATACATAATAAATTATATAGGTACTTATATATTAAAAACTTTTACGTATCGCAAAAATATTTACCCTGACACATGGTATCCAATCCGTGATCTTAGAAACAAGCAGATATTGTGTCAATACTAATAATGGTACCACTTTATACAGGTGAATTTTTTAAATTTAAAATTTTTTAAATTTAATTTAAATTTTGAGACCTCAAGGATCGTACTGCATTCAATTTTATTGATTCCGTTTAGAACATTCTCCAAAGAATCATTCGGAGCATGATTTAAAACACGGAATAGTTACGATCTATTCTGGGATTTCGAACGAAACAATCCTTAAATTTGCCGTATATCATTACTTCGCAGAATTTGATCCTTATCAGCGAAACTATCGTATAGTGTAATAATAAAGGATGTTTTTTTTTTTTCAAAATCAATAGGTTCGATTCCCAGCTAGGATTATTGGGTTTTCAGAAATCTAATGATGTGGTTTTCAGTTTTATCAAAATCGGGCTCGTGACTCCTTTGAGCATTTTTAGCTATTCCTTATAGTTTCGGATTTGGCCATCCAAGCCCTTTTCAAAAATTCACCTGTATAAGTATTTTACTTTTTATTCACCTACAAATTTGATGTCCTTTTCGTTCTTCGTACAAAGAAAAAAGACAAAAAATCATCTATGTTACGCCACAGAATAAGGATAATGAAGTAAAACAGTAGCTTATTTGGTGTTATTTCATATACCAAGGTGATATATTATAGGCACTTTGTGATACTACTTTACAAATATAGTTTTGGTAAATAGTATGAATTATAAAGTACTATCTAGTACATATTTTATACATCGGTGATCAGATCATCTTGATTTGAATAAAATTTTTATTTAAAAACAACATAGTATAATAGTATCTTAAATATATAATACATAGTTATTTAATATAGTATGTACGTATGGCACTTGTAATAACTATAGCATGTAAATATATATTTACGTTCATTAGTGCAATTTATATTTAGGTATTTGTATGTGGCAAAGATGTATGTAGTAAACTGGACTGGACTGGTGGGAATAAGTATGGTGGGAATTTTTTTAGACACTGTCATCTAGTTAAGCTAATACAAGCTTTTAGAACTAGACAAATCACCAACTTACTTGTATATTTCTAACTACATACATATTACATACGTATTAGATCACCTCGAAATTCCACAACAAATCATTGTTCCGACCCGCGAATCGAACCCTAGACCTCAGTAACGACAGTCACCTAAAATACCATTGAGCCACCGAGGCAGTTAATGTAAAACACACCATTTTTTGTACACAGTCTATTAGTACATACATACATCTTAAATCTTTGGTATAAGATGCATTTTATAAAAGCACCTTATTTACTGATATCCAAAATAACAATATACTTATGTTCTGATAATCGAGAGCCTTACTATTTAACAAAGTGAACAAATTCATTGAAAAACGAACAATATTAATGCAAACTGCACTTCGAATTGCGAAAGCGATTACGCAGTGGCAAATACTCAATTGACAAAAAAAGAGTATCGAATAAACGCGCCATTTTATGTTTTTGACGTCATTCGTTCGAGAGCGTTCGTACATTATTTTGTGAGCTTTGAACACAATGAGCACTAAAAGGCACTTCTTTTTTATATTATGATCACAACGCAGTAGCACCATTTTCTATGACATTGTGCAATGTTTTGTGTTAAATTCAAACTGAAAACCTTGTATTTATAATGAAACAGTTTTGGAAAATTTATGAAAAGACTAAAAACCAAAAAAATGTTATTAAACAGTGTAGTACCATTTTCATATAAAAGATAAATTTTCAATTCAATGACGTGATTGATTTTAGGATCATATTAACTCAAAATTAATCTTCGCAATATCAATTTACAAGAATCAGTACGAACTTTCACAAAAAAACTGATTTGTCTGGAAATATTCCAAAAATGTTTCAATATAAAGATTGGCATATCTTAATATTATGCTTATAGAGAATATATATTTACAAAAGACTAGTAACGACAGTATATTAATAAATATGATCTATATTTACATGTGAGTCACTCGGATGATACACTCTAAGTCTCAAGCGTTAAACAATAGCTTTGTTAATCTACACTCTACAATATTATTGCGAACTCAAAGTTATGGGCTACAAAGACGATCAACCGACTTGACATGTCTCATGTGTACACCTCAATGCACACTCATGTGCAAAGATAGCACACACACAGAAGCTACTTTCATTCCCATTTCAACAAACTTGACTCAAGTCACTTGATGGTCTCCACAGACCTTTACTGCCATCCAGTGAAATTTGATTGACAATCAAACTTAAGCGGTTACCTATACTATTGTTTTCTTTGTAAGATCATGCTTAGTAACATTTTAAGTAAGCTGTAAACGGAAATGAAGCTTTAAGTTTTGTAACTGGTTTATTATCAAAGAATTTGTAAAGATTTTTTTAAAATTGACACTTTCTCGAAATCAAAATTATTCAATTCAATGGCCTATAATGCCCGTTTTGTAGGTTCAAGTTGACCTAACGACATCCGAAGCATGAAAACGATTGTAAATGGAATGCCACAAACGGAGACCATCTCAAAATAGTCTTAGCGTTAGACGCAGTGATTGTTTTCAGAATATTTCTGACTATGAGCGCTGTAAATAACTATAGTTGGGATATATACCTAATAAGTAGTTTTCACTGGACAGACTAGTATTAAAAATTCACTCAGTACGGTCTCTAATGAACAAACCAGTTAATTCTACGACAGCAATTCGTTATAACTAAGTCTACGTATTGATAATGAACGGGATCTATATCTATAACAGGAGATATTGTCACAAAGTTGTTTATCACTTAATAGTTATGGAATAACCAGGTTACATACTAGTTATTGTCTGAAGTAATGAAGAAAGTCACCTTTAGAAAGTTGCTAGTTTCTATTTAAAGAAAAAAAAAATAATTTAGGCATTTATAAATCGAGGATATTAAAACTTTGCCGGGGGTCAATCCTAACGCTCATTCTATCGTATTAATTTATTAACGTGCATAGAATGCCGCCGAGTATTCTATTTGATATTTAGTTACAATGTTTTCTCGTAGGAATAACATGTGTTTTAGAGATAAAAGTGGTCTATGAAACTCTTCAGAACTCCAATTACCTCCACTTTTAAAATCACTTTTATCCATTGATGCCTTACAAAGTGAACAAGGGCAATTAAACACACTTCTATCCATTGATAATATTAGTATGCATAATATGCATATAGATGGGTATCAAAACGTTTATAAGGAATTTAATCCATTTTTAAATAATATAAGACAAAGTCTCACTGTCTCTTATGCATCTGTTTGTCTGTACGCGATATTCGTAAACTCAAAAGCGCTAAAAATTTAATAAAATTTCACAAGGCTTTCACCATTGAATAGAATTATTGAAGTGGAAGATTTTTTATGTACGTGCTTATAAATCATTTATTTTTTGTGTTCATTCAGAATGTTGGTTTTCTAACAGTATAATTACTTTCCAAAAAGTGACTTTCAACATTCCTGATCATTCCTTCAAATACTGAGAGACTTTACTGCAGAGTGCACCATCCGCGAAGTAGTCAAAGCTTAACGTCCCCATTCTCCCCGAAATACTCAGCTACCGTGTCGTTCCCATTCATCTGCTGATCCCTTATCACTACAGTGGGGTTATTCGAACACGAAGAATTGGTTGAGAGAGTTCTTCGAGTTGTTTTACATCGGTTACATTCGAAAACTACGATGCTATGGTGGTCTATGTCGGTCTCTGTGCTGCTAGTTCGACGTAAGTGTGGCGGGCTTGTACGTAGTCGGTGTTCTTGGATGGCGCGCCATAGACGGAGTTCTATGCCGCCTCTGTGGAATAGAAATAGCAATTTGATTACGTTTCTTTTTTTGGCACTTAGGCGATAAAAAATAAGCAGACAACCTTATGGTAAGTGGTCACGATATAGACTACTGATATTTTACACTGTTATTATCGACTCTACAGAAACAGGCTTTACGACTATGTGATATTATGGGTAAAAACAAAAACAATGGGTTAAAACTTTATCGAGTAAATACATAGCCACGACTTTATCCCCGATCGGGAAGGCAGGGGTGTATTCGCCCACATTTCACCTTATATTTTTTTTGTCCCACGTAAAAGGTGGTATGCGACGATCCACTGTTGATGTTTGCCAGCCGCCTATAAGACCGTCAACTTTGCTGACCGACTTCATGTTTCTGACAGCATGCTACAACCAAAGACTTCTATATAAACTGAGGTAGACATGCCCTACGCACCGATTTTTGAAACCTATAAACTGAGCTAATTAGCAGCGTTGCTCGCACTGTTTTGAGTCAAAACTTCGAAAGTAGGTGCTCGACTTGCAATCGCAGTCCATACGCCTTCTCTTTTACTCTTTTTCTATTCCTATATTGCTATTGTGTGTGGTGACAATTACGTAAAAAATATTTATAAGTGAATGTAGTCTTATTAATATGTGTATTTGAGGATTGCTTTTGAAATCTCGTTTGTTAGAGTACGGCGCGTCTACCTCAGTTTATATAGAAGTCTTTGGCTACAACGGCTTAGGCGTCCCCCATATTAGGCGTACGCATTCCTCGGGCGCACCGCGGGCGCACTGCATAAGCGTCGCGTGTTGACGCCGTGTGAGTGTGACGTGTGAGTAGGAAGCGTGCGGCGCTCGCCTTGGCGTTTAACCCCCTTCAGTTAAGAACGCCACGCGAGCGCCGCGTGCTCTCTCCACACACGCCACAGGGCAGCAAAACGCGACACTCACGCAGCGCGCTACCCAATACGCGCACGCCCAATGTGGGGTCAGCCTTAGCATGACTTCCGAAGCACGGAAACGCTCGCAAATAAATGTCACAAAGCGGTCACGTGGTGGTCGCCCATCCAAGAACTGATTAAAACGAAAGCTGCTTACTGCAGTGATCGTTTACGGAACACAGAGTCTGCGGGGCCACGAGCTCTTCACATCTGATTATTGGAAATGCTAATGATTGAAAAAGCGAAAACGCTGCCGGAAAGCGAAATATGGATTCCGAATCAAGGACATCAGATGCTATCAAGAATAACGCTCAATAATTATAGGTATACTTACGGCAACTGCAGTCTCGCAAGGTCTTCTCTCTGCGCATGCTCAAGCAAGTCATTGAGCATGTAACAATGGCGTAGCAGCGTATTTCCTACAGCAGCCGGCAGTCCATTGGCGGTTACCCATCCACGTACCCGCCCTGCCTCCAGTTCAGCATTCCCGCCTGCTTCAGTTGCTGCCTCCGCGAATTCTGATACTACAACTTCTGGTGTGCTGTCCCTGAATACGAATAATAATATATGAGAACTAGGCAGCTAATACAATTCGGACAAACACTGCAAGCCAATGAAAGTGCAAACTTGATATGATTGTATATGCAAACATATTAGTCACGGCTTTATCAACGAAGTGATATGCAGAAGCATACTATTCGTCCACGTTTGTTTTTCGTCCCACGTAATATGGTGGTGGTGAGCCTATTGTAGGAATAAAATGGACCGACGACGCAGCGGTTGTAGCTGCCTGCTGTTGATTTTTTCAAGCCCCCCATACGGCCTTCAATTTGGTTTTACGACTGCCATGTGACTGAGGAAGCATGAAAACTATCCTAGTAAATGGAAACGCCACAAATTGGTTATCTATCTCAGAACCAGCCATAGCGTAAAATGCTTAACGCAGTGATGGTTTACAGATCACTGAGTGAGCTAACGGGGCTACGAATGCTTCATTTTTATGTTAAGTATATTACCTAAGTAAAGTATTTAGGTAATATACTTAACCAGCCTCATTTGAGTTAAAATTGCTAAAGCATTGTTTTCATAATTCTATTGAGGATTAACTTACCGCGATTTCTTCTCAACCAATTCTCTTAGAATTAAAGTTTGAGACTTTTGCTCTTCTAACATTTGGCGTAGCAGAGCCTGATACTGTTGGTAACTGTCCACTAGCTCCTGTTGTAACCTGGAAAACATTTTTTTTATAATTACAATTTTATTCATTCAAACTCATTGGCTATAGGTTTTTACAGAGTGTGAACGAAGATTGACTCATAAACGACTGACTACTAATACAGAATAATTTCACGAAATATCACGTCTCCTTTAAGTCGTAAAGTGTGCTATAAAGTCACTTTAACATTTAAAAAGAAAGTCATAAAGGGTCAAACAACAACCCATCGTCACGTCATGTTGCAAACTTGGACAATATACATATAGTCACGCCCTTATCCCCGAAGGGGTAGGGCAGAGGCCATAGGTCATCAGATGCTATCGATAATAACTATCGGACGATAATGGTGGGTTTCCTGTCTCGCAAGGTCTAATATCCAATAAGGAACCATTAGCACATGCTACAAGCCAGTACTATAGTAGTCTACACAATGTACATACTTGTGGTTCTCGACTCTAAGCGAGTGTAGTGCATGTGTGTCCCGCGCAGACGCGGCGGATGACATAGCAGAGGGGGTCGTATCGGGAGCTACAGGGCCGGCTCTGCGACCGCCGGTTTCTTGTCCCGCTAAGTTTGCTCCCAGTTCTGTAAGAAAACAATGTGGTTATATATTTGTATTGGAATAATGTACTAATGTCTTTGAGTGTTTCCAATATTTCGGTATTGTTGCTGGAGCCATAATCATGGTGGAATTGAAGCAATGTGATTTTTTTATTTAAACAGATTCGGCACATATTTGCAGCTAAATTATCGTTCTACATTAAACTTACGGAACGTACCTTATGTAGGCACTAATAGTGATACGTCATAGCTGAGAGTAAGGTAGGTAAAAAGATATGCATACAACCATAAAAAAGAAAACCGTGAGATCGTTCTAACCAGACAACCCCTCTCTAACACGTGATAGTTCAATTCGATTGACGTTGTCATTTTTGTTTTATTTCAAACTTTGAACAGATGATCCACGTGACCTAGTGACGTAGTTTAATGCGACAGTCACAGCTACAGACAAAGTCATAAGTCCCTCTGCACTCTAATTTATAGAGAGGGGCTAAATGTCATAGCATAGCATTGCAGGGTACAGTTAGTTAATCATAAATTATCATAGGTAGCGGGCATTACTCACAAATAAATAAGACAAAAATCCAAGATATAAATGAAGGTTCAAATTACCTGGCGACAATACAGTAATAGCCGCTTGCACAGCATTCCTCACTAGATTATCCAGAGCAAACATCCAATGAGGTTTGATACTATGCATCCTCAATACAGCATTCACAGCTTCTTGGAACATGTATATCGCAGCATGTAGTTCATTGATTGCGTTAGAATCAAAGTCTAGTTCTTCCTTTATGGATGTTATAGCCTGCTCTATGACATTTTTGTTCTGATCCATGATATAGTCTTTCAGAGCGCAGCGAAGAGTTTCTAGATGGTTCTGAAACAGAATAACATAATAAAAAATCTAATGGAATTTTGAATTCTGATTTAGTCAATATAATTTGTGGGAGACGTCCCTATCACCTATTTTGTCCGGTAGTAGTAGTAGACCCACAGCAGAAAGTAACTAATCGGAAATACCATACAATAATGCCTATGAAGGAAATAAAACTTGTAAATGTATTGGATCTATTCTTCTTCGACAGAGAGACAGGTGTGGTGAATATCTTGCGAAGAAATTTAAACTAAACCTGAAAAGCGATTGCTGATTAATAGCACTTAAACAAGAAATATAAGGCTGTATTTACACTCACCATTGTCAATACTGTGGTACCAAAATCTTGAGTAATGCTAAGCATCCATTTGCCACAAATCTTCTCTGCGTCTTGTTCTAATACACGTGAGAGGGTAATACGCCGTTGGGAGTCCTTCTTCAGTAGGTAGAATCCATCGTGTTCTACGTCGATAGATGAGCGAGGCACATTGGGCATATCGACCTGGAAATAATAAATGACCGTAGGTATAAAAGTGGAGGACCGTATATATGTGGTATGTTGTATTTGGGTGTGACTGCGTGATTTTTTCACGAACATGTGAAATGATTTTGACATAAATGTATTTAGAATTTAGTTCTGAAAGGAAAGTCGAAACTTAGCAGGGAAAAGTTTTCAAAAAGCCATTTCCATGCGGGAACGGCTTTACAACACAGTGGAATTATGTTTAGTTTTATATGCAGTTCAAAAAAGCTTGGTTAAAGGCAAAAACTAAGGTAAAATCAAAAAGTTCAATAGGTATTAAGAAAGATATTTTTTTAAACTCACCTCTGGAGATAAAAGTCCTCCCGAAGAACTTCGTCTATTAAGTAGCGTGTCACTGCCTTCCATATCATCCGTAGATGGCGTGTTGGGCATTGTGCTAAAACATAAGCACAATCATCATTGCACATTTTGCATTATAAGATTATTTTCTATTTCTACCACATCCAAAATAAAGGTTATAATATCATGCTGTCTTTTGCATGTTTAGAAGTACCACAGTCACCTTAATGGATAATGTGTGTAAACCATCAATCCGTAGTATGATATATAAGCATATAGAATAGCTAAGTTGAACTTATTGTATATCATCGAATTTTTACTAGTGAAAGCCTGATATCCAAATACCGCGCTTGCATTATATATCGAGTGGACGCTCATGTCATAGATGTGTTTGCCTTTGAAGTAATTTAAATTCATATATGTTAAGGACGTAGAATACAATAATAGGCCCAAGGGATAGTGGGCAGGATTGGAACAGGAGCTCGTAGAATTCACGTCCAGTAAAATTATGATTAATACAGCCAGTTAAGACAGCAGTATATTATTGCTACAGACAAAATATACTATTGGACGTTGACGAACATAGATCACCTAAATATACAACTGTTACATGTTAGGAGCTTAGGAGCTATACATACTACAGAGTTAGAAAAGCGATAGATGATTGAGCTTTTACATGAAACTATAGAAGTTGATGAACTGAAGTGATCTAGAAGTGATATCGTCGAAATTGTCGATATACTTTCCTTGTATGATTTACAACCTTCAAAATACAAATTACTTTTACAGACTGAAATCTGATAAGTCATTCTCTAGAATTTCGGTTTAATTAGTTTTTGGAAAATACAGCATATTCATTGTGTATATGTATAGTAAAATAAACACAAAGGTATTTCAAATAAACTAAAATTCTTTGTAAACCAAATCCCACCTATAGTTTTATAGAAGCTTTCTTTCTCTTTTTTTTTTAAATAAGATAGGACAATCACGTGTTACCTCCACCGGTAATCAGAAAAGAAACAAATTCGGTCTTTATAAGTGTAACCGTGCAAAGTAAAGGAGGATGAAATTACTGCTACTTTTAACTGAATGCAGTTTATGTGCAATACTGTTCGATGCATACTAAAAGCAGTGTAAAGCAACGTTCCTTCATAGAATGCAATATTTTATGTCAAATATTTCATAACGATTTCAAATAAGACTGTCTAATAGAAAATAGTCATAAAGAATTTCTAGATCATGCACGTATATGCTGTTTCGGTTTTCAAATTACGTGTGCATACTTTGGGAATGTTTGTCACTTAGTAGACTACAGTAAAATGATTTGTCAAACACGCTGTACGTTCGCTGGACTTTCATCCAGGCTGGACGTGTGCAAGTAATAAAGTACTTGAAATCCAGAAAATTATTACGACGAACATGCCCTAACCGATTAGTTATGGTCTCGATATGTGGCGGTGGCGCCAATTAGCTGCTGCCAGCCTGGTGTGGGCTTGCGGAACTCAGTCGATCGACAAATCGGTTTCTGAAACAAGCTGATGAAGTCCAGGGCGCCGATTCTCGACCACTCGACGTGAATGCGTGGACGCAAATTTACGGGTGAAACGTCGTCCGTCTCATGTTCGCCGTTCCTAAATATGAGACAGGCGACGCGTCACCCGCCGATTTCCGTCCACGCATTCATGTCGTGTGAAGCGAGAATCGGTGCCCAGGCAATAATCATGAGCGCCAACGACTTTATGGCCACCAATGTAAACAAAGTCCGAGTCAAGTCATACTGCAAATTGTATTCATAACGCAAAGTTATACCAAAGATAATATTATAGTATTACATACAGATCGGCAACTCCCTGCCCCACACTGAGCAAGCTTCCCCACCCCCTCCAAACTGTCATATAGTTGGGAGGGTTTTGAGGGAACCTTTGCTTAACCTTAGTGGTCACATACACATTTAAGCTGTGTACAAACATTACGTGTTTTTTTTTGTGTAGGCGACAGAATTAAAAACGAATAGTTTGTATGGAGTTCCCGCCCTGCAATTATATTAACAGGCAGAGAGTTTGTCGTTCTTAGCCGTGCTACTAAAATACAATGAGGCTTTCTTTTAGCGTTTTCTCGTACATATCACGGAACATGTTTCGTTGTAGTTACTTAACAACCTCGCATTCTGCATTTTCAACATTCTTAGGACCATATTAGAAAATGATGCTGCAGAAATGCTTGATGCTGGTTTTGATTTTAAAAAACTACGCTTAAGTGTTTTCACTTGTAAATTTGAACCAGTTTGTAAGTCTTATCTAACCAGTGAAATATCTCCTCAAAGTATGCACACGAGATGATCATAGTTCAGTTGCGCTTATGCCATGCTACTTTCAATTTAATGGTAACACTATTCGTGAAAAGATAGACAGATAAATTATTATATAGAGTCTTTGCTCGAGAATAGAAATATATTTTTGCTTACACTTTATCTATTAGTTACAACATTTCATTATTGTGTTATCCCATACAAACAAAAACTTATACTACCAACTCAATATAGCTACCGAAAAATATAGTATTCTATGAATTTTGTTCAAAGTATAAAATATAGTTGTTTACCTGCTGTTGGACAAATCCGGTGGGTATATCAGTATCGGTGAGAGCATCGACGAGGCTGTCCTAGTGATTGTCGGGTTAGACCGGATCGTTTTCACCCTTCATGTAGGGAAAACAAACACTCTTAGGTGCAAAGCAATCGACATTGTGTTATAACAATTTGTGTTATCATTTACACATTCGGATGTGTGTGTGTTATAATGTTATGTTCATGTTTCCATATAAGTGTGATTGTAACATTAGAATGAAGTTAAATTTGACTGCGGACTGTGAGTCTGTGACTGGTTTTAGCGGCAGGTATAAGGAAATTAACGCGTTTAAATGGAATGAGTGATGAAAATGTAAACAGAGTGCTTAAATGCAAGTTTTTGCGAGCGCTTATCGTGATTTATGGTGAAACGTGAATTCGTGTATTAGTTTGGAGTCGAGACCAGTTCCCGCGTTTATATCTAGGGGCGGTGACTCGATTCCAAAGAAATTGGAGGTAACGCGTTCACAGTGAACCACGGTCGTGCTCGCAGAAACTCACACTGGGCACTCTGATGCTATCTGGGGTCCAAGTCGCTATTTCATATGTCTCAGAACCGAATCGAAATCATAGCTTAGTTTAAGAAAACCTACTCTTCGGCTACGCTACAATTTAACAGTTCTTCAACTCTTTCCCTCACAACCATTAGCTACAATTCCGTTCTGACACAATTGAAATAGTAAGACTACTATTTCAATTGTGTCAGAACCCCTGTTGACATTTTCATCAGTCATTCATTCATCATTTTGACAATTACGCTACGCATGTGCTCAAGTGTACCATATAACTATTTTAAGGACAACTCCTTAAAATAGTAGTATGACGAACGTGATATATTTGTATTCTTTTCACTTCTGAACACGCCTCACAATCCGCAACCTGAGTATGGTGCAAGTATTAAGAAATCTAATGTAGTACAATAACACTTTCATGAGAAACAATTCGATTGATTTGGAAAAAAACTGCTTTTACGATATGTCAGAGATGTTTGCTATTAAATCTATTTGTGGCCAAAATTCATATATTGCGTTGCATCGTAAGTGTCATTTAAGCATTTCTTTCCATCATTGGAATTATTGAACTGAATAATTATTTCCAATGAACTCTAAAAGCAAAACTCAAGAATATTCAACGAAGTACTGAATTTATTCTTTAGTGTATATTTCGTTTGCTAATAAAAGTATTAAAATAATTGCAAAAATAGCGCTTTAGTACCTTTTTATAACTATAAATTTAATATAAATAAATGTGTAATTATTAACATAACAAATATCCATGACACAGCTAAATTAGTCATATATACATGAATCATAGTACATAGGCGAATGAGTTTATGTATGCCAATCGATTTCATGTAAAACTCAATTTAAAGTAACATCACAGTTATATCGGAGTTGCCTTACCCAATACATAAGCTCCCTCTCACCTTAAATTATGTATGACGATATGACATCACACAACGCAAAACATGTAAGGAAAAATTATGATATAAACTAAAACTATGAACATGTTGATATCCAGAGCAGTCAGTGATCAAGTATTCGGCAGACGGGTATTTTTATTCCAATATTCGGGAACTCAGTATTCGGAACAGCATTCATAGTTGTTTAATATTCGGAAGTGCGGTATTCGGTAAACTTCTTTAGTAATTTATTTTAGCGATAAACCAGATTTGAAACTTCGTAAGTAATTTCTCGAGTATTTATACAAACCTCCCAGTCCGATGAAATATTTATGAACTGTGACATGCCCGTAAAAACGAAATGTAAAGTCAAAAGAAACTTGATAGCTAACGCCTACTGAATCAAATAATACCCTGAATATCAACAGATACTACGAGCATGCATAGGAATTATATTAGAACTTTAGTATAAATAAAAATAACTAGGTAATATAATACCATGCATTGCAAACTACAGCAGGCCTAATATGCTATTATATTAGTACTCATATAGTACTTACTCGATTTCAGGTGAACTAGGGAGGTTGCTGGCTATGCTAGGTTCAGAGATTTTCTTCTGTGCAGTGATAGGACGTGCTTTGTCGGCTGGTACGGAAATGCTACGGCCGAAGTCCATACTACTGCCTAATCTATTTGTAGGCTTCTTCTTTCTGGAAAATTTTGTATAAAATTGATACATTTATAATTAAACTAGCTGATCAGGCGAACTTTGTTCCGCCATATCAAGCTAACCCAATCTATACTAATATTATAAAGAGGAAAGTTTTGTTTTTTTGTTTGTTTGTTTGTAACGAATAGGCTCCGGAACTACTGGACCGATTTGAAAAAAAATTCACTGTTGGAAAGCTACACTCTTTGCGGTGAACATAGGCTATATTTTATTACCGTATTCCCACGGGAACGGGTACGCGGGAGAAACCGCGTGACGTCCGCTAGTATAAGATAAAAGACACGAAAAACATTTTTTTCTGTGTCTGATTTCTTCATTTGTGTATATTACTTTCGGAAAGCCTTAGAGAGCGTTTCGCGGTTCCGCGTAAATTATTATATTAAACTAGCTATTCCCCGCGGCTTCGACCGTGTAGAAGTCGTTATCGCGTAAAAGACGTTATCGCGTAAAATCATAACCCTCCTTTTGTACATACATACATACATACATACATATACTCACGCCTTTATCCCCGAAGGGGTAGGCAGAGGCCTATACCGGCCCACATTTCACCGTGTACAATTCGGTCCCACGTGACAGGTGGTGAGCCCATCGCCGTGTTGAAATGGACCGCCGCCGTCAGAGCCTCGTTCGTTGTTCAGCAGGTGCACGAGCTTGCACGTGAGGTTGACTTGGGCCCGATGGTGTTGGTAGGGCCCCACTACACCCTCCTTTTGTGCAGTCGGTTAAAAAGTAGCCTATGTCCTTCCCAGGGCTTTGAACTATCCCTATATCAAATTACATCTCAATCACTTCAGCCGTTTAGGCGCGGCAGCGTTAACAGACAGACAGAAGAGTTACTTTCGAATTTATAATATTAGTAGAGATTATTTAATTAATGCGATTGCCGTCAATCTATTCACTTATTTAAAACATCAACGTTTTTATATATTGACAAGCTGAACGAAATTTGAAATATACCGTATTTATACAAAGCCTACTTAGTAACTTAAAATTCAAACTTCTAGTTTTATCTACAACTAGCTGATGCCCGCAGCTTCGCCCGCGATGGGGCTGTATGTGAAAAATGATTTTCCCGCTTTTCTGTTGAAAATTTTCCTGAATTTTCTTTGCTATAAACCTCACGGAGCCCGAGACCTTTCCAACGAATGCAAAACCGTGAAAATCGGTTCGTGCGTTCTGGAGTTATAGCGTCAGGAAGGAAAACCCGACTTATTTTTATATAATAGATGAAGTTAAAGGGGTCGAAAATGGCCCGAGTGGGTTAGAGAAAAGATAATCACAAATTAGAGATAGTGTGGCGTGTGGCGCTCGGTTCTTTCTGCCTACCCCGCAAGGGATTTGGCGTGAAGATAGTAGTAGTAGTAGTAGTAGTAGTAGTAGTAGTAGTAGTAGTAGTAGTAGTAGTAGTAGTAGTAATAGTGCGGATGGAAATATCATGTATGTACTTTTTTTTTCACACCTACCCTCTGCGATGCACACTCGCGCACAAATCAGTATCGAAAATTACTATGAAAATCTCTGACCTCGTGTCTGTGAACTCTGTGAGAGGTATATATGTGTGCGTAGTCTCAGCGAAATTAGAATGTAGGTTTCCATCTGTACTAACTAATATGTGGTGCCGGTGTTGCTCGACTTGTACTGCCGTGCTCCCCAGATAAGTAGGTAAGCATACTCACTCGCAAAGGAAAGGATCTTCCAAGAGCTCTGAAGCAGTAGCTCGCTCCTCAGGTTTTGCTTCAAAACATCTGAGTATGAAGCTCTTAGCTCTGTTTGATAATTCGTGAGGGATTTCTGGATGCATTTTGTAGTATCCAACCTATATTAAAAAAAAAAGATTTAAAAAAATGATGAATGAATGACATTTAATGAAAAAGATAACTTTTCTAACCCACATTTAACAATTAGAACATTTCAAACAAAAACAATAGGTAAGTATGCATATTTAAAAAAATGTATATTATGAAACCCTATTCATGAGACTTCGTTGTGCGTCTGTCTGCCTGCCCGTTCATCACAAGGCTGTATTTTAAATAGTTGCACAGATATAAAGATAACAAACACTACATACCTTAAAAACTGCTGCCTGCGGAGATCCTAATTCGATGAATGGTGGATTGCCTGTAGCCATCTCTACCACTGTGCATCCCAAAGACCAGATGTCAGCCTGTAATAAAGAATGTTGAACATAATTTTTAGATAACGCCCAGGACTACCGGCCTCCATGACCGAGGGCCTTAGAACGGGGAGTCGAATGCTCGCCGTTCTTACAGAAGCAGGCCAAGACGGTGGCATGTCTCTTCGCCACTCATAGTAGCGGGATAGTACCCAACTATAACTTTACCCAAGACGCGGGATAGTACCTGAACTATCTAGGCGAGGCCGCGGTGGTAGCCAAAGTCTGCCAGGAACCCTTGGACATACTTCCGAGGGTACCCGGGACTCCCGGCCATAGACTGTTGTAAGGCATTGAGTGGTTTTAGTCGGTAGGAGCCCGGTTAGGAGTCCATTTAGGATTTCCACACCTTAAAAAAAATACCCTCTTACTAACTTTTCTGGCAACTATTTGAGTAATAAGTGCAGAACAGGCGCTTGTTTGGTCTTTTTAATTAGCTATGCCAAGATCATGTCGATCGCTATAAAATTTATAAATATAAATATAAAAATAATTAAAATTATTTGAACCATTCAAAATATATTATTCGACCTTTCCAATGTTGACATATCGCATATGATAATTCTTGCTATGTCGCTAGGCGATACTTACACAGATGCGCTGTGTAAGTATCGCCTAGCGATACTTTTGCCGTCAGACAGTTTGCGGTCTTGTAGCGCAAAAAGTACTATCTCTATCCTGTTCAAATTTTTATGGAGTGTTCTTAGACAGAAACGGGACAAGTATGTAGTACATTGTATGTCTGTCTGTCACAGCTGCACCTCATGATTCTCGTTTAAAAAGTGCCCTCCATCGCGCACCATTCCGCGCGGCTAAGTGACGACGACCGGTAGGTACTGTGTTGCGTGTAATTACATTTGTGTTTGGTGTTTTTTACTTTCAAAACTTAACAAAATCATGACTAGGTTAGAGTTTTTATTCGTAGATTGTGTATTTCATAAAGATTTTGGTATTTTCAATATCGCATTTGATATTCCTTGCTATGTCTCGCTTCTGTGTAAGTATCTCCTAGCGATACTTTTGCCGTCAGACAGTTTGCGGTCTTGTAGCGCAAAAAGTACTATCTCTATCCTGTTCAAATTTTTATGGAGTGTTCTTAGACAGAAACGGGACAAGTATGTAGTACATTGTATGTCTGTCTGTCACAGCTGCACCTCATGATTCTCGTTTAAAAAGTGCCCTCCATCGCGCACCATTCCGCGCGGCTAAGTGACGACGACCGGTAGGTACTGTGTTGCGTGTAATTACATTTGTGTTTGGTGTTTTTTACTTTCAAAACTTAACAAAATCATGACTAGGTTAGAGTTTTTATTCGTAGATTGTGTATTTCATAAAGATTTTGGTATTTTCAACGAACATTCATTGTATTTTTACGCGGCGCCAAGCCCATACATTTGGATGAAATACAAAGAATAAATACTGTAATGATGACAATCTATCGTTATTTTATGTATTTTTATGTATTCTTTTATTGTTTTCAAGCATTGAATGTAAACTCTATTTCAATAATTTTGTGTAAAATTTGGTCGAAATTCTCGATCATTTTTTGCAAAACTTTCAAATTTCAAATAATTCATTTCTGAAATATATTTGTATGCCAGCACACCTTTTTTTATGTTTATCGATTAGGAAAAGTCATGTAGCTGTAGATTGTAAATTTTTATGAAAAAAAATACACAAAAAAAATTCAAAAAAAAAAACAAAGTTACGACCACCCTTTTGGGCCTCTTTTAAGTGCTTGGTTCATTGTTCAATTTCTAATAAACTAAACACGTTTGTCAAACAAAACTCTGTGTAAAAAAAATTTAAGGACCATACTTACGAATAAAAAATGAATGTAAGCCACTTGAAGCACAGTTTTCTCAGAATCATGGCATGAACTTAACCTTTTTTTGGCGGTCGGCGGTCGGGTCGCCGAAATGAGTCGTATTTTGAAAAGCTTGTAAATAAAAAAAAATGTACTACGAGTTGTATTGTGTCTGTTGAACATTGTGAAATAGGATGTATTTAAAAAATTAAAAAAAAAAAATTGGAACTGTACATTATTATTTTTTTTTTTACAATTTTTGTAGAGAAAACTGGTGAAAAATTACAAAATCTTTTTTCTAATAGAAATTAGTAATACATTACAAGGCAGAACTGGTCTTATCTATCATTTTATCATTAGCTTGTTTCATAACGATTCCAGTGAGGTAAGTATTTTATATGGCTGCCATAGAAAAGTTATGAGAAATACCCATTTTGTAGTACATTTCTTATGTATGTATTGCAAAAAATGTTTCACTCTTTGACAGTGCGGACTGCTGTTTCCGAGTTATTGGGTTCCAATTGCAAATCGGAAAAAATATTTGTGCTATCTTGAAAAGCTTACAAGACATCTTCAGGTCATTACGACATGTTGAAAATGGGAACACCCAAAAATTCCGAAATATGTTTTTCCGAATTTCAATATTTCGATGTTCAAAATTCCGAAGATTATAATTCCTAAGAAACAAAGCTCCGAATATTCAAAAGGACGATATTCATTTATCCGAAAGTCATAAGTACGAATCTTTATTTTTCCTAATTTCATTAGTACGAATAATCAAAAGACCGGATTGTTATTTTTCCGAAAAACATTATTCAGAATTTCAAATATCCGAAAATTCACTGTTAAAGTTTTTTTTAATAAAGTACGGTCTAGTCTAACTACCGAAGATATTATTTCCATTTCCGAGTCGAGGTGTTAACCATAATAAGTAAATGGTTAACACCCCGACTCAGAGTACCCCGACTCGGATAGGTTAGGTTAGAAGGGTAAGGCGGGAGCGAAGCGGAGCGGAGCTCCCGCCTTAGCCTTCGTGGTTATTTTTTTTGTTTTGTCGTTTGCCTTCCACTCACTTGGAAATAATATTTTCGGTAGTTAAACTTGACTATACTTTATTAAAAAAACGGGTGGAATCGGGAACATAAATAATCGTCTTTAATGATAAGTTTTCGGGTTAAAACAGGAACGGGTGGAAACGACATTCACCCTTCGTATTTATGATATTTCGGATTTTTGATAATCGGAGTTCGTATTTATAATACGGCGGATTTTTAATGATTCGGAATTCAACGGTTCGGTTTCTTGAAATTCGGCAATCTGACAGTCGGAATTGTAAACATTCGGAATTTTAAAATTATGACTTTTAATGAAAAGGATTTATGAAACATCGGATTTTTGACTTTCGGGATTTCGAATCATTCGGACTTATGAATTTCGGAATTATGAAATTCGTGATTGTGACTTTCGGAATTAAGTTTTTCGTATTAATGTAGTGTACCCGTTGAAAATGCCTTAAGGGGAAACAAACAAAATGCCTACTGCAAGTTTTAGAACTAGAGCAATATAAAACTCGCACTTATCAGTACAAGCTATATTCAATATTCATATTTAAACTGTACTACAAACCGGAGCACCATATCCTCTTTGTCCTTGGACCTCAGGTGCCATATACTGCAGCGTCCCAGCAAATGTTTCAGTCGAAGGGCAGAGCCCCGCGAGACGTTTCGAATTACCAAAGTCGGATATATTCATGTGTTATTTACATCCGTTCAGCCGTTACAGCGTGAAAGAGTAACAGAATCCAGACATCTACACATCCACACTCACATATTAGCAATAAGATTATTACATACCGGAGCCCCATATCCTCTTTGTCCTTTATCAATGACCTTAGGCGCCATATACTGCAGCGTCCCAGCAAACGTTTCAGTCGAAAGCGAGCCCCGCGAGACGTTTCGAAGTACCAAAGTCGGATATATTCATGTGTTATTTACATCCGTTCAGCCGTTACAGCGTGAAAGAGTAACAGAATCCAGACATCTACACATCCACACTCACATATTAGCAATAAGATTATTACATACCGGAGCCCCATATCCTCTTTGTCCTTTATCAATGACCTTAGGCGCCATATACTGCAGCGTCCCAGCAAACGTTTCAGTCGAAAGCGAGCCCCGCGAGACGTTTCGAAGTACCAAAGTCGGATATATTCATGTGTTATTTACATCCGTTCAGCCGTTACAGCGTGAAAGAGTAACAGAATCCAGACATCTACACATCCACACTCACATATTAGCAATAAGATTATTACATACCGGAGCCCCATATCCTCTTTGTCCTTTATCAATGACCTCAGGCGCCATATACTGCAGCGTCCCAGCAAACGTTTCAGTCGAAAGCGAGCCCCGCGAGACGTTTCGAATTACCAAAGTCGGATATATTCATGTGTTATTTACATCCGTTCAGCCGTTACAGCGTGAAAGAGTAACAGAATCCAGACATCTACACATCCACACTCACATATTAGCAATAAGATTATTACATACCGGAGCCCCATATCCTCTTTGTCCTTTATCAATGACCTCAGGCGCCATATATTGCAGCGTCCCAGCAAACGTTTCAGTCGAAAGCGAGCCCCGCGAGACGTTTCGAAGTACCAAAGTCGGATATATTCATGTGTTATTTACATCCGTTCAGCCGTTACAGCGTGAAAGAGTAACAGAATCCAGACATCTACACATCCACACTCACATATTAGCAATAAGATTATTACATACCGGAGCCCCATATCCTCTTTGTCCTTTATCAATGACCTCAGGCGCCATATACTGCAGCGTCCCAGCAAACGTTTCAGTCGAAAGCGAGCCCCGCGAGACGTTTCGAAGTACCAAAGTCGGATATATTCATGTGTTATTTACATCCGTTCAGCCGTTACAGCGTGAAAGAGTAACAGAATCCAGACATCTACACATCCACACTCACATATTAGCAATAAGATTATTACATACCGGAGCCCCATATCCTCTTTGTCCTTTATCAATGACCTCAGGCGCCATATACTGCAGCGTCCCAGCAAACGTTTCAGTCGAAGGGCAGAGTCCCGCGAGACGCTTCGACGTACCGAAGTCGGATATTTTGACAACGCCGCTGTATGTGTTCACTAGGACGTTGTCGCCTTTGATATCGCGGTGAACGATTTTTTGGTCGTGGAGGTATTTTAGTCCTGGAATTTCGATTTTAGATAAGTGTTTTTTATTTTAGGAAAGGTTTAAGGTTTTGACAATAATGTTTAATAGCAATATTATAGAAATAGGATAATGTGGAGGGATATAAGTATACTTACATGTATTTTGCATGACAGCAATGACTATAAAGTAAAGATTCATTACAAAGCGTCTCGTGTAGTAGATTAGGGGTTGATCATAAAGCTAATCGGTGATTTAATCAAGTTAATAAAGATAATAGTTCTACAGCTATAATGACGATATATCAACCCATTACAATCTTACATGCCTACAATCACGCCTAAATCCCCGAGTAGGCTGGCAGAGAGGAATTGCACACCATTTATGCCAGTAGCTTTGCTGGTCTCACGTAATATGGGGCAAGCCTATTGACGACACCGGGCCCTAATGCAAGAGAATATCTATAACCATTCAACAAAACACTACTTCTAACAGCCAGGACAGATGTCACACATCCACAAAGAGCAACATCCAATCTTAGAATCACTAATTTACTACCTACAAAAGTATTTTCAACTGACCTTCTAAAATCTGCTTTGTATAATACGCAATGGTAGCTTCATTTTCTTTGAGTGGTCCCCATTTAGACCGCAGAAGGGCAGAGAGCGATCCTCCGGGCACTTGTTCCATGAAAATCTTGAAGTAGTTGTCTTCTGATATCGATCCTAAATACTGAAATTTGAAAAGTTAATAGGGATAAGTTCTTCTTTCTCTTAGCCTATTTCCAGGTGTTCGAAATCTTACATGGATTTACAGTTAGGGGTCTACGTCATTGGCTGTTGGGAGCATCTATGATTTGGCTTTGATCGACTAGCGCCTGGCTACCTAACCCGGTAAAGGGGGCTTGTGTCATTGCTTCATTCATTTGTCAGCAGGTGCACTGGTAATAAGTGAGGTTGTTTGGCCTCAGGGTATCTTGGTAGGGTCGTCGAGGATAAATAAAAGAAATAAAAAACATTATTCTCTAATATTCGATTGATATGATGATTACCTTGCGTACACTGGTTCACGAAATGCTTATAAATAACACAAGTGACGGTACAATTGTACATGACATACGTTGCAAATCATCTTCTTTCAATAAACTGGCACACACATAAAAGTTCTTTCCAAAATATTATCGTGCGTGCTCATTGTACAGACTACAAGTATTCTGCCCCAATACACATACACGCAGATGCGTATCTCCTTGAGGTCTCTCGCGGCATACACTATGTACCCTAGCCCAGTACTACAGTACCCTTTAGCTACCACACATACCTGCACAATGTTCCTATGCCGCAGCTGCGAGTGCAACAAGATCTCCTCGTGTAGCGGCTGCACATCGCCGAGGTTCCGCTCCGGTATCTCCTTGACGGCGATTCGCACTTGTGTGTTCAGATCTCTCGCGGCATACACTATGTACCCTAGCCCAGTACTACTGTAGCTTACAGCTACCACACATACCTGCACAATGTTCTTATGTCGCAGCTGCGAGTGCAACAAGATCTCCTCGTGTAGCGGCTGCACATCGCCGAGGTTCCGCTCCGGTATCTCCTTGACGGCGATTCGCACTTGTGTGTTCAGATCTCTCGCGGCATACACTATGTACCCTAGCCCAGTACTACTGTACCCTATAGCTATCACACATACCTGCACAATGTTCCTATGCCGCAGCTGCGAGTGCAACAAGATCTCCTCGTGTAGCGGCTGCACATCGCCGAGGTTCCGCTCCGGTATCTCCTTGACGGCGATTCGCACTTGTGTGTTCAGATCTCTCGCGGCATACACTATGTACCCTAGCCCAGTACTACTGTACCCTATAGCTATCACACATACCTGCACAATGTTCCTATGCCGCAGCTGCGAGTGCAACAAGATCTCCTCGTGTAGCGGCTGCACATCGCCGAGGTTCCGCTCCGGTATCTCCTTGACGGCGATTCGCACTTGTGTGTTCAGATCTCTCGCGGCATACACTATGTACCCTAGCCCAGTACTACTGTACCCTATAGCTATCACACATACCTGCACAATGTTCCTATGCCGCAGCTGCGAGTGCAACAAGATCTCCTCGTGTAGCGGCTGCACATCGCCGAGGTTCCGCTCCGGTATCTCCTTGACGGCGATTCGCACTTGTGTGTTCAGATCTCTCGCGGCATACACTATGTACCCTAGCCCAGTACTACTGTACCCTATAGCTATCACACATACCTGCACAATGTTCCTATGCCGCAGCTGCGAGTGCAACAAGATCTCCTCGTGTAGCGGCTGCACATCGCCGAGGTTCCGCTCCGGTATCTCCTTGACGTATTGCGATCTCTCTCGGCATATACTATGCCATATGTACCCTTGCCCAGTACTACTGTAGCTTACAGCTACCACACATACCTGCACAATGTTCCTATGCCGCAGCTGCGAGTGCAACAAGATCTCCTCGTGTAGCGGCTGCACATCGCCGAGGTTCCGCTCCGGTATCTCCTTGACGGCGATTCGCACTTGTGTGTTCAGATCTCTCGCGGCATACACTATGCCGTATGTACCCTTCCCCAGTATTACTCGCTTGTTGAAGTCGTCGAGTTCGTACTCGAACTGGAAATACATAACAGGTTCATTAATTTTTGACAAAAAAGAAGCTGTTTTAAATTAAATCAAATCAGCTTATGGCAGTCCACTGCAGGACATAGGCTTCTCCCAACCACCCAACTTACGCCACAACACACGGTATTGCCTCTTCCGCATACAGTCACTACTTGAACCTCTTCACAAGTCGTCGGTTCATCTGGCGGGTGGACGTCTTGCCTTACTTTTACCGAGTATTTGATAAGTCTATAATGTGATCAAGTCCTAAGAAAATGCACCTAACATATTCTGCGTAAACCAAGTAAATCGTGTCGAACTAAAATGTCGGTGTTTGGTTATCATTTTCGCCTAGTTTATCACTTGTCAGACCCAATTGGGACATCAGCTTGCAGGTGAAATCGGATTAAATTAATTTTTCGGCAAGTTATTTGTTCTACAAGTTTTTACTGCGTTAAAATATCCGCTAATTTAAAAATAGAGTACAATATGATACAAAATCCAAAAAATACTTTGTTATAAATACCTTTAGTTGGTCTTGCATACCACTAGTATCAAGATCGGTGACCTTTTCATGGTCCGCAGTAAGCTCGCCAAGTAGATCGTGTAATCGCTCTCGGCAGGATTGCGACGGCAGAAAGATTTGAAAGTCGTCCGAATTCTCGCTTACGTATAGGAACAAACAGCGTTCGTCTCGTTTGTATAAACTAGAAATTAACAATTTGCAAATATCATACACAAATCAATGTTATTTATTTTCTATACTAATATTATAAAGAGGAAAGATTTTATTGTTTATTTGTTAGCATTGAATAGGCTCCGAAACTACCGACACTATTAGAAAATAAATTTCACTGTTGGGAAGTTTCACTATCCCCAGGCGACATAGGCTATTATTTTATTCCCGTATTCTCGAGGGAACTACGGGGGTGAAACCGCGTGAGGTCCGCTAGTATGGTGTAAACTGAAAAAGGCCTATTATCTACTGGCGGTGGATTGTAGTTTGTAGTAAGAGAGAGACTGTAATAGACTGATTTCACATAATACGTGGTGAGCATATTGTCGTGTTCAACCGTACAGAGGTAGGATGTGACTACTTGATATTGAAAAAATTTCAAGCCACCTTCACGAGTACTATTTCATTCAACATATCAAAAGGACGTATGGTGTGAAATAAAGACCACATAGTATACGTTGCTATATTCCTACAGACTTCACACACCCACATCTGTTCCTTTATTGACGCGCAGATTGCGAGAACAAGGTTGATTTGATCAGCTGGTACACATAGCTGTGATTTGACATTGGTAGTAGCACCTCCTAACCTTTTTGCAGGTGCCATATCCTCGTCCGTTAATCAGCAGGTGCACCACTTGGTAGTGAGGTGGCTGGGGCCCACATATCTTGGTACCGATAGTCCAGTGCCATAATGCTCCTTTTTCATCAGAGGGGCAAGTGCGAGTTTCAACGAGCGCCTGTCGACATTCACGGGTGAGCGCGTTATCACCGATTTGTATGGAATCGAGACAAGTTCCCGCGTTTACAGCTAGGTGGCGGGGTCTCGATTCCATACGAATTGGCGCGCTGTGAATGTCGACAAGCTCACGCAAAAACTCGCACTTGCCCCTCAGTTCTATCAAAAATAAAAGTTTTATTTACCTGTAACTCCTAATCATGTCGGAGGTGAACAACCATCGATGGACCTGCCGACACTGACCACGCATAGACTCCAGACAAAGGTTGAGGATCTCCACTGATTTCTGTTCCGCGCCCATATTGACGTTCACATACGACGGCATGTATATTTTTGTTGTCTCTAAAATTAATACCTGGAAATAAAAACGGAATTACCAATAGCTTAAAATAGAAACTCGTTGAATTATAATTACTAGGTAATTTAAGTGTATGTGGGGATCCAAACAAGGGATATATCTCTTAAATTCTTGACGCCAATATATTACCCAAATTATGTATTACATAAAGGACCTAGTAACCTCTCGTTTCCGATCCCGAAAAACGCGTGCTGGACAGAGGTGCCACTCTCACACAGTGAAGAGAATCCTCGCTAGAACTGAACAATTCAAAAGATCGCTTCTCTGTGGAACCATAGAGACCTGGAACGATCTGCCAGCGTACGTGTTTCCCTCCTCTTACAATACAGAGTTTTCAAGCAGAGCGTGAAGAGGCACAATGTCTTAGAAAGTTCTTGCGAGGTTAGCAAGGCGAGCGTAGCGCCTTTGGTGTTGCAAAAGTCCATAAGCTATAGTGATCAGGATCCCTAAGCTTGTCCTGGCCTTAGTAGTATAAAAAAATGTAGAACACACTTACAGGAAACCTAATAATATTTTCACAGCTGCTTTTAGTTGCTTCAACGAAATATTCCATCCAGAAAGAGAACACTTGTTGTTCGGGTGTTACTTCTTCGCTTTTTCTAAACCTGTAATACAATATGAACGAACACCTTGATCAGCTGATTACTTTTTGCCTAAAACAAGGCCCATCAGCCTACAGCAGCCCATGCTTTCATTACTGGGTCATAATTTACGGTTCTAGGTGATAGACACCTTGGATTTTTTTCCATGTAATAGGTGGTGAGCCCTATTGCCATGTTGAAAATTTTCAAGCCGCTCATAAGTCCTTCAATTGGGGTTTACGAGAGTCATTTTACTGGCTACCGGGACCAACGGCTTAATCTGCTTTCTCAAGAAATGAAACGCTCGCAAATAAATGGCACTAAGTGGAAGTCACCCATCCAAGGACCGGCCATTGTTAAAGTTGATTACTGCAGTGACCGTTTACAGACCACTGGGCCACGAGCGAGAGAGATAATGCCCGGGCATTATGTATAGTGCCCATGCATCACTTGTACCATGACAAAATTTGATACTCTACTAAACGTCTGTAATAAAAGTTATTGGAAATTTCAATCATCATCAGAACACAGCGTTTCGAAAGATCGTTCCCCTGTCGAACTGTAAAAACTTGGAACGACCTGCCCGCACACGTTGTTCCCTCATCTTACAATCCCGGGTTCTTTAAGAGGAGCGTGAAGAGGCACATCACAGGGCCGCCAACTTGAGGACCACTGTCAAAAGTGGTCCCCAATCGCTAGATGCGCCACGGCTTTCCATCAGGCTGGTGGCGACGTCAATTTGGCGAGGTAAATATAAAAAAAAATCTAAATTAAAATTTATTCACCTATCTATAAGTTCAATGTTCCCAATAGTCGATTTGAGGTACCAGTTCGGTGGTTTCAACTTGAACATACACTCTGCTGCCTGTATCGCCTTTACATAGTCCTGTGCCAGTACCGAGATTTCGAAGAACGTGGCTACATCCCAATAGTCCTTTAAAGATGATAGACTGCCTTTCTTTCCGATCAAATGATTTAGTACCATTCCTGAAAAAGAAAATAACATTAAGGCTGGTTTCGGCTGGAGATTCTAGATAAAGGTTTAAGCTAAGTTTGGACCTACCCTCAAATTACATACTACAATACATACATACATACAGACATACATATAGTCACGCCTTTATCCCTGAAGGGGTAGGCAGAGGCATAGTGTACGCCCACATTTCACCTTATAGTTTTATGTCCCATGTCGCCTATTGCCGTGAGCCTATTGCCGTGCTGAAATGGACAGGCGCAGGTCGCCCGCAGTTAAGACAATATATTGTGCTAAATGTTTTTGCCAATGACATAATAATATGTATTTAATATAAATTAAACTGTAATTTGAAGAGATAAATAAACAATTTATTATTATCATATTATATGGTAAAGGTGATTATGAGGATTATCTATGAACCTTAATAATTTGCAATCTGTTTGGGGATGTGTCGCAATCGGAAAGACTTCGTCTCCTTATATGATTTATCTATATTTTTATGGTACTTAGGGTCATTTTTGTTCTGATAAATTGTTTAAAAGGACACCTACGGCTAGAGTTTACAAAGTGATTAAAATCTTTACACAAATATGCATTGAATTTTTGATAAATAAACTCCAATTCATCCCTCAGAAGCTATTGTAACAGTTATTCCAACCAGGTTTTTTAGAAGCCGAGGACACGCAAAAATAAGATTTTATTTATGGATATAAGTAGGTGAACTACATTGAAATGAAATCAATGGATGTATTATTATAGGAAAAACAAAAAACAGAGTTATTGTTTGAGTCTGCGGTTTAGTATCACAATACCTACGAAATTCACGAAATGGAGGCACTAGGACTTTAGTAAATATATCTTTATGTAAATACCTACAAATGGGATCGATGCTTTGACCAGTATCGATGTAAACTAGTATAAATAAAAAAAACGCTTTAGTAGTTCGTAAAATAACATGTAAGGCGTGAATTATACAGAAGTGACGATGACTGTATCAACAGGCGCAGCGCAGGCACGATGCCGCTTGGAGATTTTGTCATACAAAATGTACGGAGACGGAGTGTTCTAAATTATACGTTTTGTATGACAAAATAACCAACGGCCGATGGGGCAAACGAGTTCTGGAGTGGAGACTGCGACTTGGCAAACGTAGGGTAGGACGTCCACCCAACAGATGGACCGACGATCTACAAAAGGTCGCAGGCTGGGACTGGATGCCGAAGGCGCAGGACCGTGTGTTGTTGCGTAAATTGGGAGAGGCCTACGTCCAGGAGTGGATTGCCATAGGCTGATTTGATATGACAAAGGTTCGAAGCAGCATCATGCCTGCGCTGCTCCTGTCTCACACCGTTTTTTGTATAATTCACACCTAACAGATATGTAAAAGGACAAATAATGAGCATAAATTATTTCAATGAGAATAGATTAATTACTAGGTATGTTACTCATGTGCCTTATTGAAATACTTAAGGAAAACATAGAACCTAGCACTAGGCGTAGACGCCTAGGCATAAGTAACAAATAAGTACACTACAATTTTGTGAAGTAAATTTTACCTATGTGTTGTAGTTCTTCAGAATTTTTAAAATCATTTCCAGCAATAGCCAAGAGTGTTGCCAAATTGATGCCAGCATACTCATTTGGTTGTACTTCAAAACCCTGTCTATACCTGAAAACAAACGTTAGATAGTTATGAAAACAGAAATTCTAAGTTTAACCGCGATAAACGCGATGTCTAATGTGTAGGTATGAGTAATCAGTGTGTGGCTCCCAAACTTCAGAGCCCGCTAAATACTTCGAAAAACATAGATCCCGATCGAATGGATCGGTAATTATTAATTATGCATTTTATTTAAAAGATGAAGTGAAGAAAAGATGATACTTTATAAAAATATTTTGCGTTGTTCAAGCGTTTGAATATTTGTTGCCTTGTTGAAGAGTATTTCACTATCTTCCATAGGTTAGATTGATTTGAATAGTGGGGGTTCCAGTTTAGCTATGAAATGAACATTCTCCTTGTTATACCAATTTACATTTCAAACGAATTCTCCAATCACCTGATAACCTTAAAGGAAAAACACACACAAAACAATTAAAGGGTAAAGGTTTTAAATAAAGAATTGAATTACTTACCAATGTATTGCATTGTTGAGACTTTCCTTATCTGAGTGCTGAGATTCCACGAATTTGTCCTTGTATATACGCCCACATAGGCACAACATATCAGGAAACCTATTTTCCTTTTTTTCTAAGGCTTTAACGCACACTTTTAATGCATTTTCTCTATCGCCTTCCTTATTCCGTCTGAAAGAACACATTTGTAATTTCAAACAACTTGTCAAATGATGCTGCCAGCCTGAAATGGATGCAATGGGTCCCTACCAAGAACTTGGGGATCAATGTCAGCCTCATATACAAGTGGAACTCATACTAACGAACGAACTCATGGCGAAGGGAAAGGGAACTCGAAAGAAAAAAGGAACCATATCCTCAAAATGTTGTTAGAGACCCTAGAAACCTATACCCAATATTAGCTCTTAAGTTTGCTATAGGATATTCCACCTTAGTGCGCCTCATATTAAAGATCATACTACTATTTTCAGTCTAGCAATCTATTTAGCAGTTATGTTTATTCTAGGAAACTTACCTATTCATAGCAAAAGCGTACATAAACCTTATAATAGGCATGTTCACATAATTCTTCCTATTCATAATAGTTTTAAGGTCGTCGACCACTTGTACAATCGCATCATAATCCTGTATCTCGCGGAAAGATATTAGCATGCTCAGAATGGTGTCGCCAGATAGAACTGCGGGATCGTCCAATCTTCGCCGCATAGCGTGTAGAACGCCTGCGAGTTCTAGCCCGCTATAAATTTCACGTGCTTTGCGTAAATCTGATAGGAATTTCTCTTGAAGGTGTGCTCTGAAAAAAGAAGTTGCCATGTAAAACAGTTATGAACTTATGTTAATAGTGGTTGTTGTATTATAGCTGTGGTCCTTGATGAAAAACATACAAAAGGTTTGTTTGCATTTTCTCAAAATTTGTAAGTCGGAACGAGTTATTGCTGCTAATGAAGTCTGCCCATACTGGTTTCCCACAGGAAATTACCTGAGATACGTGTATGCTATCTGCATCCAAATTTCAGCCAAATTGGGTCAGGGACTAAGTTAGAGCGTGATAAAGTAACAAATCTCTTCAAAAAAATATCTTATCTTACTCCCAGTGGAATTTTAAAAATCCCGTCTAAAGCTGCGGTTCCACTTAGGCGGAGACGAGCTATGCCGCGATTCACCAATCACAAGGCTTAAAATCCACATCTCCTCTCCACTCCGCCTAAGTGGAACCTAGGGATTGCAATCCGGAAAACCGGATCCGGTAATCCGGCGGATCCGGCGTCATTTTTGGTCCACCGGATCCGGCTCCAATACACCGGATCCGGCGCCCGGATCCGTTGTTTGCATATTTTGGCAAAATAACCGTGCAGTCGCCAAGGATGGTACAAATAGAGCTTGAACTGCGCGCGAGTCGTTTGAATACCTCTTTAGTGTATAACTTACAGGTTGCGTTGAGAAAACATACTAAAAGTTCCGACATCTAGGACCTGATGTGGAGTGAGGGTCGTGACAAAGGTCCCAATTTTAAGTTTTTCGCCAATATCCCAAAACAGTGCATTGTAGCAAAACATGTTCGACCATAAAATGAAAACTTACTTAATTCTCTATAACTTTGATTACGTACATTTTCCCATATTCTCAACCGTTTTTGAACTACACTCTTCCGAAATGTAGAAAGGATAGTGATTCAGCGTGTTGAACATAAGGAGAATTGTACATTCGGTTGAGATTTCAAATGACCTATATTTCATTTGAAGTATGTGAGTATATAGTGAGGTATGTGATTTGAAAAATAATGTCTGGGGTTACAATTTTTAACGTAAGGAAAATCCTACATGTTTGCCAAGCCGGACTCTTACCGACTAAAATGCACACATATCCTACCCTAGCAGCCTACGGTTGAGAGCCCTGCGTAAGGCTTCGGAAGGAGAAAACTTCGTTACCTCAGGACTACAGCCTGGGGTAACGAAGTTTTTGATCGTTTGTTTCTCATCAATGATATTGTTTGCTGAAGGAGCAAAGGTGCAAGTTACCTAAAACTCCAGGAGAGCTATCATTGTTGCAAAGGTTATACGAGCAGAAGAAATTTTTGCTTACATGGAGGGAAGTCCTGATACTAAGTTTTCCCACAACGTGATATTCAGGGATGAACGAACGATCACGAGGAATAGCTTTATTTGCTATATATTTTAAACGGTTGGGATTATGGAAAAGTGTTTGGAACCAAAGTTATTGTTAATTTATAAGCTTTCATTTTAAGATAAAACGAAAGCTTATAAAACAACATATAACAATAACTTTGGTAGCATAAGCATATCTTTTGCTGCAAAGCACCGATTTTGGGATATTGTCGAAAATCTTAAAAATTGGAATCTTTGTCGCACCCACCCCTTTTTCCGGCACGCCATAAAGGTGATGGACCTAATTATTAGTAATTATGTTGTTTTTCTAAGCACCCTGAATTTTTTTTAAAAAACAGCTTATGTTCCCGTTCGCATTCTACAACTGCTTCTTGACTGGACCTGGATTACCCTTACTTAAAGATTTTTGTTTTAATCTCGGAAGATGAATATCTTCTTTTTGAAAAAAGTCGTTACTTTTTCTATAAAATTGAATCCGTATAAGCGGTATCGTTTTTAATTTTACACTTCATTAACAGCTGATATTGGAATAAAAACAAGGAAGCAAGTTATCCTGCTTAACTCAATCCGGCCGGATCCGGTCGGACCCGGCCGGATTTGTGAAATCCGGTACGAATCCGGCCGGATTCAAAATGACACCGGATTGCAATCCCTAGTGGAACCGCACCTTTACTGGGAGAATACATTACAATTCTCTAAAAAAAACATATATCTAGGTCCATGGGTTTTCGCTAGGCGTTGATGGATAAGTGAGTCACGAGGTAACTTTATTAATAGGTATAGAAAGAGGATTTAGATAACATAATTATATAAATTGAAACAGTCATAACAATTCATAGAACTATATATTGTTTGTCAGGATAGACATAACATCCCAACAAACATCTATACATTTACATATGACTTTATTTACTACTTACTTCGTTTGAACCTCGACATCTTTCAAGATATTCTTCAATCTCAAAGTCAAGTGCTGCTTAGGATCTGCTGTATCTTCGCCTTTGAACTTAGCGGCTGCAGGGTTGGTGGTAACGCAGGTACCCGAGTCAGTCAGCTTGTATGAGACGAACAGGAAGTTGGGCAGTGATAACTGTAGGAATACCGAGTAATTCATTAATTGAATCTACTCAATGAGTTGTATGAGTAATTGGTACTGTACTGTAGTCGTTCATAGTTTTGAGATGACGCATAGAAGAATTTATATGAAGAATATCAGGTTTGGGATACAATTGACAGAATGTGGCGTGACACAATAAGGAAATATACACCGAAAAAATTAAAATATTTGCTGCATCGATCCATTAAAACGTAAGTAAATCGTCAACGACTAAATGACTCCAACCGCAATGATGGACAGTCATGACGACATTCTCTTTCACAGCTGGAAAGACTTGACAGTGAACCTCAAGTTTAAGGTCCTAAATGTGCCCGTTCCCTTCTTAAATATGCCGTTTTCACTGCTATGCTTCGGGCAATTTGATACAATACAATATTGGTTGAAGTGGGTGGTTGAATCTCGTCATTAAGAGAGAGGATTAGATAACTCCGAGGTCTTCAACTCAACCCTACGTGTTGTCCTGCTGAAACGTCATCATTGCGCGAAACGATGCGCGAAACGATGCGCGATTGTTGACAATCGACCAATAGAAACTCCAGCATTTCAAACGCGCTAAAGCATTGCGCACGTGCCTATTAGGACTACTTGAAAATTCCTATGTTTAATCGCCAGAGTGTATGATTAAAATTCGTGCCACTAACTACAAAGTGTCTCGCTTATGGCCAAGAGGTAAGCGACTCGCTTAGTGACTGATGCTAGCGATCAGACGCAATACGTACTATCACAACGGTCGTCACATTGCGTGCGACGTGCCTGGATAGTGCGTCTACGCGTAACGTAATGCGTTCGCTAGGATCAGTCACTAAGCGAGTCACTTGGCTCATAGCAATAAGTGAAACTCTTTGAAGTGTAAGCAACAAAAAGGTAATGATGAATGAAAGATGATTGTCTAATGAGAGGCTTACATTTGAACGCGACTAAAACGAAAGTGATGGTATTCGAAAGAGAAAAGGACAGAACGAATTCCAGGATAACTGTAAATGATGTAGTGCTGGAACAGGTGGATGAGTTTGTATATCTTGGATGTGCATTTAGCAGGGATGGACGGTACACCGCTGATGTAGAAAGGAGGGTAACTGCGGGAAATAGTGTCAATGGAGCGTTAGGCAAAGGCTTTTGGGTATCAAAACCTTAAGTCAAAAGGCCCAGCTCGCAGTACACAGTGCGATGCTGATACCTATGCTAACGTATGGAAACGAGAGCTGGGTATGGCTGGAAACGCATGAAAGTAGATTAAACGCGGTCGAGATGCGCGCGCTACGCAAAATCTGCGGAGTAACGCTCGCAGATCGCGTTCGGAATGAAGATGTAAGAAAGAGAGTTGGTCTGGAAGAGAGTGTCGGTGTTAAAGTAAGGAAGGGCATGCTACGATGGTTCGGGCATGTGGAGTGAATGGGAGATGAAAGAATGACAGAACAGATATACAACGCGAAAGTGGATGGACGTAGGAGTCGGGGAACGCCACGACACCTACCACGACCAAATTAATCGTGTGTTGAAGGTGGTGTCAAGAGCCGAAGGAACCGACGTGCATGCATGAAAAGAAAAATGAAAGTTGAAGAAGCAAGTGAGGTGTGTATGGACCGTGCCGTGTGGCGCTCGGTTCTTTCGATTAGATAGATAGATAGATAGAAAAAGGTAATCGCGAGTCATATTCGTGAACCAATAAATAAATCATGGTGTAAAAGAACTGTATCAAGACCTCTCTGGCCTAAACCTATGCCAATCACCTCACCGGCAAGCTCTTGCCACCTGGTAACCGAGGGTTGAAACTCTGGCGCAGACTTGACGTTGGACGTTTTGTGTACTTGGAAACGAGTGTAATCGAGATCTGTTTTCCTTTTGAAAAAAAAAAGCCTGTGCAAAAACCTCGCCAGTCAAAACGTGAGGTTGACTTGAATATTAAACCTATTGTCTGAAAGTTTATTGTTCTGAGAACACTAGAAGACATAAACATTGCACAAAGGAATGGACACATTTTATCCACTTAGGAGCTGGGGTTTTACACATATTAGCCTTCACAGCGAATTACTGCGTGTGGCAACTATAGTAATTTACTTTGTGCAAATACAAACGTACTTATTTCATCTATCTCATCTGCAAGAGATACTCATTTGAATAATTATGTTAAACCAAACGACTAAGTACTCCGCAATATATTTTAATCGTCTTTTAATTAAAGAAACTCTGCTGAGTTCTGTTGACATGAAGAGGCAGCCTATGAATACCAATATCACAAGAACTTTTGCTCTAGTAGTTAGTAGTCCAAAACAGTCACCAAATTGAGCACTTTGATTTGCCTTAAGTCATGTCTTAAAGGTTCTAAATCTCAGCATACAGACTGACTGTACATTAAACGTTATGGAGACTCGAAAACAGTAATTAGATGCAATGCAGTCCACATTGTTGTGTCATTACTGCACTTGTCATTTGTTAGCGAGTATGTAGCATGTTATCAGTTGACACAAGGACCAGTAAAATTTTTATTTACTTCCTAGGTTCGGAGAACATCATGAAGCCGTTCTGACTCCTTAGGAGACTGCACGCATGTGTAGGCACCACACAAATTTATAGCATTCTGCAGAAATACAATAAATAATTTACTGGAAAACATTAAAGAGAAAATAATAAATTACCTTAAGCCTTAATGTGGAATCGGCATCTACATCATTGTATAACAAAACATTCTCTTTCATATCAAAACTCTCCCGAACTCCCAGATGGTAAAGCAAGGAACTCTGCTGGAGCTGCATGCTGAGGTCCACCAGTGCCACATCAGCATTGTAGAATGTGTCCAGTACATTTGTTTCACCAAAGTCCAACTTTTCAAACTGAAAAAATTTATACTGTTTTCTTTGATTTTCTTTTACTTTTGGTTAGAAGCATTATTAATAAAACTAGCTGAGCAATGAATGTTGTGTAAACTCAACATTGTGTTAATGGCTCCCTGAGCTGTTGCACCTATCCTAATTGACCTGAATAGTACTACCATATCATGTTCCTAGATCAGGCAAACAGTTTGAGGGCTACATGAGATGAGTGACACAATCATGCACGGAGTACAAGAAGGTTAGTTTGTGTTGTGTGTGTGGTGTGGTTGGGGGTTATTCAATAACAACCCGATTTTTCTTAATATAGGCTAGGATGACCACTTTTTGTGACACGTTGTGTGGGATTCAATACAATGAATTAATGTTTTTATTAGAGATGGGCCGAGTGACACTTTTGCCGAGTAACGAGTACCGAGTTTTACTCGGTTCAATTTTTTTCCAACCGAGTACTCGGCCGAGTAACTCGGTTCAGTTTATTTTACAAAAGCGGGCCATAAGAGCTATATATAGATTAGGTCCAAGGGTCTCTCTGCGCGAAAAATTCAAAGAGGTTAAAATTCTTACAGTAGCATCACAATACATTTTTGAGAATCTTATGTACGTACAAAGAAATTTACATAGTTTCGCTAAGTTAAGTGATAGACACAATGTCAACACTAGAAATAAAAGTAACCTTGCTGTTTATCATAGCAGATTGCACAAAATCAGCAATTCTTTCATGGGTATACGCTTTTACAACAGGCTACCAGACGAAATTAAAAGTATGTCCCTTAATAAATTTAAAAAGGTTGTAAAAAGTAAATTGTACTGCAGGGGCTACTATACAATCGGTGATTATTTGTTGGATGGAGAAGCCTGGAAATGACCTGCTCTACTGGATTCTCAAAAAATTGTTAAAATGCATAGTTTTTAGATTCATTTTGTAAATAGAGCTCTAAAAAGAATAACCCGCTGAGTTTCTTGCCAGTTCTTATCAGGTGGGTCGCGTTGTGAACTGGTGGTAGATTTTGATTTGTATTCTGGACGTTTTACAAGAGCATCTGTAAATGCCTATGTGAAATAAATTTCTTTTTCTTTCTTTCTTTCTTTTTTCTTTCTTTCATCTATCAGTCGCTTGCTAGTTTACAAACAAATATGTAATTAGTAATAAATACTTTTTGATTAACCCTGTTGTATTAATTATTAACCAATCAAATAACTCAGCTTCTAGCAGCCTAGCTGAACGTAGGCCTCTCCCAGTTCACGCCACAGTACAGTCCTGTGCCGTTCGCATCCAGTCCCGGCCTGCGACCTTCACCAGGTCGTCGGTCCATCTAGCGGGTGGACGTTCTACCCTACGTTTATAGATGTGGCCAGCCCATTACCACTTTAATGTGCTTATTCTGCGAGCTATGTCGACCACTCCACTTCCGCCGAATAACTTCAATTTCGGAGTTTATCCCTCAGAGATACTCCAAGCATGGCTCGTTCCATAGCTCACTGTGCAATTTTGAGGGCATGGACTAGCCCTACCGTAAGTTTCCACGTCTCGGCTCCATATGTCATAACTGGTAGTACGCACTGATTGTAGACTTTCGTCTTCAGACACTGCGGTATAGGCGTATTTTATTGAAAACGCGACGTAGCTTGCTGAAGGAGCAGCCCAAACGGATCCTTCTAGCGATTTCCTTGTCCAGGTGCAATGTTTTAATTATATCCACCTAAATATATTGCTTTACTTAAACCGAGTATACTCGGCATTAAAACCGAGTTATTCGGCCGAGTACGAGTATCAAAAAACCCGCCGAGTGCGCCGAGTACCGAGTATCAACCGAGTACTCGGCCCATCTTTAGTTTTTATTTACATTGTGTTGCTCCACTAGAGTAAAGCCAGTCTTTCCTGGACTATAGGCCAAGGTCATGGTGAAGAGTGAAGACCAACCCATCTGGCTAGTGTAGTACAGTAGATAAATAGGGATAGGCCTATTACCAGCGGTAGGGTTTGATATTTGATAGCTTGAATCAGTAGCTATAGCTTAGCTACCAACATTCTCAAAGTGGAGAGAAGACAGACACTGTAGTGCTTACCGAGTCCTGCCTATTCCTTGTCTAAACTAAATTAGGTACTATTGGTTGCTTCTTCTTAACGAGTTTCTTACCTTTTAGCTACCTACTTAATAAAAATAAATTAATTATATTCTTAGACCCAGGTTTCACGTGGTTTGTAAGTTATATGTGTGAAGTTAAGCTTTTAAATATTTTTCCTGGGTTTTGTTTAACTGCTGTTTTACTGAAGCCCAAACCAAGGAGAGTACTGTGAGCAAATGATGAAGAGGAAGAGTAGTGAGTCGCATATAATAATAGCTTTCTAGACACTTATCAACACATAATTATCACTAAATAGCACTTATCAATGTCTGTCTGAGTGGGGATCTACTTATCATTTGACATTACAAATCAAAATTCACATTCCTAAAGCAAAATACAACATTAGCTTTAGTTTTATATAATAAAATTAGGAAAGGATAAAATATGTTAATAAGTTTGTAGCTAATAAGTTTATCTTTCAAGGTCATTGTGACAGGGTCAAGTCTGGGAATTCCAATGCATAAAACAAGACAGTAAAATATTTTTGATTCTATAAAAGTTAAAATTAGCTTTTTCAACTAAAAACAAACAAAGGAAATAAGTTTAAGTGAATTTGTGAGCTTATAGTTAGGTACTTTGTGAAGGACACCAGGATTAGTTTGAAAGTTTTTAGAATCATTTTGGTTAAGTAGGTACAATAATTGTGATAAAACTTACATGTATATGGTGTAAATTGGCATTTACAAGTTCAGACGCCAATCGTACTTCTTCCAAAGCCCTTTTTCTGTGAGCAAGGTTCAAAGTTTGGGTCACATCCAAAACGCATGCTATATCCATACGGGGCCGCTGGTTGGAACCTCCAGGCTGCACAGTTGCATTCGAACCATCACTGCAAATACTTTCACAGATGCTTCTTACTTCTCCTACAAAACAATCATAACAATTCAATGCATTTTATTGTAAAACTGTCACACAACACCAAACAAAGTTCACAATTTCGCACCTGTATCTTCTAACGCCGTGGAAGTGTTCGGACCACCGAATGTTATCATTTTTCACGTATTTATTGACATTTGGATATTATATTTGCACATTTCACATTTAATTTACGCTGAATAAAAATACATTCCACAACAAGTATTTGCGGGCTTGTGTTATTTAACGATAGTGATGGAACGCATTGCATAAAAACAAAACACAACATAACATACACATCGATATATCGATATCACGTAATATGATAATATGTTTTAAATTAAAGCAAATTTTGAATTAATGAAGAAGATTTAGTTTTAGGTCTCAGAATTCACAATCAATACAAATCCAATAAGTATTTATGTACAATTTTAAATATTAACATTTTCAAAATAGAAATAAGATTTTAATAAATACTTTAGTATGTACTGAAACTGCAATCATTATTAAAAAATGCTATAGATATTTTGATAATCTTCAAATATTTCGATTAGAAATTATAATAAAGGAAATTAAAGTTTACTTTTTCAGTGCTTGCGGCTTGTTGCCGCGTCTGTTGATCAGCAGGTGAATCAATAATGAATTGCACCTAAGACCCTGGGCTTCGAAATGCTCGATCTAAGTTCGTCTGCTGTCAGGTCTTTCAAGGTATAAGTCTCTTTTTACGTATATTTCCAGCAGGTTTGACGATTGCTGGAGATGCTGAATGCCGTAGCGGAGGAGTTTTTACCTGACGGCCAATAATATCAAAAGGGGACAGGAGGAGAGTACACTCTGAAGTTTCGATTTGAGGTAGTGAGCTCCTAATCAAGACTCTGACACAGAACCTAGTAGCGATGACCTCACTAGTAGAACATGGAAGACTCACTAGTAGAACATATTATAGAGGTGCCCGTATACGAGTCTTAACTTCACTGAGGAGTTAGATATACCGTACGTACCTACACTACTGGATGTATCAGTGTTAGTTCCTGGTTCCTATGTCCTAGTAACACCAGCAAAGTAACAGTATACCTACCAAATTTCCTATGAATCGGACATGTGTAGTTTTAGTAAAACCATTCAACACTCGGAAAGCCGACTAACGATTTTCAAAATGAATGATTAAGAATGTCATAGCTGTCACAGTGGGTTTCGATCGACAAAAATATCTTTTATCTGTTCAGCCTCTACGATGCTACATACAAGGTTAAAAAAAATATGAAAAATAAATTACTTAATAAAATAAATAAATAACTAAGCTAATATGCAGTACGACTGATATACATACTTATATATTTCTAAATACATACATATTACACATAGAAAACAACCAAACTCCGAAACAACCATTCGTAGATCACCCAAATATTTGGACCGACCCCGGACCTCACCGCGGCAGGCGGTATCACTACTAAATGAAGTTTTAGGTTGGTAAAAACCTGATAAATTAAGGTAACCAAACCGGGCCGCAGACTTTATAGTGAAAATTTTGATAAGAGCCTGTATTTTTTCTCGGTTGAGTACTGGTGATGTACTTATTGGCTTCATTAAAGGTTTGGGTATGCATTTTGTCTAAATGTATTACCTACTTATTATAAATTTGTGTGTATCAAAACATACTCACTGAAAGTGGAGTGTGAACAATGCACATCACTATAGGTGACCTTGGGAGAACTTTGCGCCATCTATACTAAACTATTTGAGCGATTCACAATCAACCTCTCAAAGTAGAGATTATTATTTACACTAGATGTCGCTACTAGCATTTTATGTACATTTCTTGGCGTTTTGATTGACAGTTTTTACAAGAAAATAATTTGAACGTCGCGTTGTTGATCATAAAGCGAACTTAAAGGCGCGTGTTGCTCTGTGTTCTTGATTAACTCTAACGGTGGTTTTTGTTTACTGGCACACTTCCTGAACCTGAAAGTAAGGGCTAGCCCAAGTGGCTAAATGCATACCTACCTACTTAGGTACCTCCCGGCTGTATTAGCCAGGACTTAGGTGGGTAGGCATTTAACTGACTCCAGTTTCCAAACTACACCTTCCTAATGTCTCGCCACCACTAATACGTCGTCCATCTTATGCTACATTTACCAACAACTTTTGAGGCGGGTCTATATTCTTGTCTGTCGGTTGTAGAGCCTTTTTTTAAATCTGAAAATGCGTTAGACTATATAAGAGTTTCATTATAAAATTAAGTACCTACCTACCTACCTACGTACTTATCCTAAGTATATAGGTAGGTATACCTACTTAATATTAAAATCCGTTGTCTGATACCTAAAGCTGCCTATACACGCTGGCCGACCGTTGTCGAGCGATGGCCAACACCAACCTGTGGACAGTCTATTCAGCGTCTGTCATACATTCATGCTAGCATAGCAAATGCCACCATGAATGTATGGCCAGTCCGACGCTGGTCTTCTTTATACGTAACCCGCGCCCCGACCAAAGATAGACGTGATATAAAGTTTAACATGTCACCACGATGACTCATCTGTCGTCAGTGACAGACACAGTAACCTGGATTTGGCTGAGGAATCAAGCCGTTCTGTGGGACACCTAACTCCTAAGCACATTTGGGGCACATTTTTCGACTTTGGAAGTGTCTCTTGCGCAAACTATTCAGTTTAGAAAAAAATGATGTTAAAAACCTCAATAGCATTTTTGAAGACCTATCTATAGATACACGGTATGGGTATGATGAAAAAAAAATTGAGTTTCAGTTCTGAGTATGGGGATGGGGACTGGGGACCCCTAAAATTTATTGCTTTTTTCTAGTTTTATGTAAAAATCTTAATGCGGCTCACATAATACATCTACTTAAGTAGGTACCAAGTTTCAATAGCATAGAATAGAGTTTCGTAGAAAAGTGGCTGTGACGGATACGGACGAACAGACAGACAGACAGACATGACGTATCTATAAGGGTTCCGTTTTTTGCCATTTGGCTACGGTTACGGAACCCTAAAAAAGATCTTCGCTAAGTCGGTCGGGCGTTTTTTTAATTTTCATATCATCACTTGTTGGTAAAAGAAGATACTCTTTAAACAAATGTGAAGAACTCTTCAACCTGATCCTACCCTCTCCTTTCCGATCCGGAACAACGCGTGCCGGGCAGAGGTGTACACAACACAGTGGAGAGAATCTTCACCAGAACTGAGCGTTTCAAAAGATCGTTCCACTGTCGATCTATAAAAACCTGGAACAACCTGCCCGCACACATGTTTCCCTCATCTTACAATCCCGGATTCTTCAAGCGGAGCGTGGAGAGGCACATCACAGGGCCGCTAACTTGAGGACCCCTGTCAGAAGTCTTACAGACTGTGAGAGTGGTCTCACAATCGCTAGATGAGCCACGGCTTTCCGCGCTTCACGGCGGCACGGATCAGTGGCGACGTCAATTTGGCGAGCTTAATATTAAAAAAGTTACTCCCAAGACCTTTATCTTGGTGCCAGTGCCATATTGCTTTCATGCTTTGATACTCTCTTTTTTTATATTTAGCTCGCCAAATTGACGTCGCCACCAACCTGATGGAAAGCATCTAATGAAGGGAGACGTGAAAACGGAGAGAACATTTACTGCAGCAGTGAGTGACAAGGCGTAGGAGCTAGCTTCATCTATAACTCTCTGACTGGGATGATAAACTAATAAAAATTAAAAATACCTTATACTTTATAATTTTTATTAAGAAAATAAGTACATAAATAAGCTTTAGCTTAGACTAGACCAATCATTAACATAAAATAGACATTTTTGTACTCGAATACACAGACGAATTCTGCCATTTTACTTTCCAAGAATGATTTTACGAGAAGCGCCGAAGTTTTGACCCGATTGGCTGGCTAATTTGTTGGTACCAGCCTGTAGGCCGATAACGGAGTTGCCAGCGCGGAGAACGTCTTCGCTGAACTCGCGACGATTCTCCTCAGACGGCCTGGGACCGAGGAAAGGACCTCGCCATTCAGGGTGCTTGTAGGCCTGAAAGAAAAACAAAAACAATGAACCATTGTTATTTAATAGCTTACTTATATTTAATCTATTTATTGACATACATATTCCTAATAAATACACTCGAGAGCAATGAATCCGGGTCACTTAAAGAATCCTAAAAATCTCGGAAACTAAAAATGCTAGGTTAATGCAATAAATTGTATTTAATAGACAATGTAATACTCCTTAAATGAAGGTATTAAAACTTCTTAGTTATTGTAAAGTTATATCATAAAAAAATCAAATTTGAAAAAGGGCCACTTTCGAAGATGGAACTACGAAATTACAGCATTTGGTGTTGCTTTTGTTTGTAATCTGTCATTTATGTGGGTACATAAACCATGTTGATAGTGCTCTATATTCATTAATCAAGCTGAAATTATGTCGCTTACGCCTGAAGAATGCACCAGAATGCTTACAATGCTGGAAACCGGCCGGAGTCAGCGCGATACAGCCAGGACTGTCGGTGTGTCGCTGTCAACAGTACAAAGAGTTCTCCGACGTTACGAATAAACTGGTTCTAACCTACGCAGACCAGGAACGGGCAGAACCAGGTGTACCACAGCACGAGAAGACCGATACTTGGTGAACACCATGCTTCGAAATCGCTTTCTCACAGGAACTGAACTCACCAATCAGTTTCGACGCCTCGGAGGAAGTAACCCAAGTGCATGGACAGTAAGACGTCGGCTTGCTGAATCTAACTTAAAACCCCTTAGACCTGCAAACGGCCCTAAACTGGAGCGTGGGCATCGTATTTCGAGACTAAGGTATGCCCAGAGCCACGTAAATTGGAGTATTGAAGATTGGTCAAAAGTTATGTTCTCCGACGAATCAAAATTTATGCTCTACAAGCACGATGGAAGACACAGAGTGTATCGAAGACCAGGGGAAAGATTCAAGCAAGCATGCATCGAAGAAAAAGTAGCCTACGGTGGTGGGTCTGTACTTGTGTGGGCCGGAATTTCTTCTGAAAGTCGCACAGAGCTGGTGATCATAGAAAACGGCTCTTTAACTAGCGTAAGATATGTGGAAGAAATCCTCAATGATCACGTTGGTCCATTTATGGTCAATTTAGGTGAGGATGCTATATTTATGCATGACAATGCCCGACCTCATACAGGTAGGATTGTGAATGACTACCTTCAAGAGATGAACATTACTCGTATGGAGTGGCCAGCGCGCAGCCCGGATATCAACCCGATCGAGCATGCTTGGGACGAGCTAGGCAGATGCGTAAAACAACGAAACCCTCCCCCAATCACGCTTCGTGAGCTCAAAATTGCTCTCACAGAGGAATGGGAGAATATTCCCCAAAATCGTATAAGGAACTTGGTGTACAGCATGCCAAACCGCGTAAACGCAGTAATGGAAGCACGAGGAGGCAATACGAAGTATTAAAATTCAAGAAAATCGTAATAAAGTTCAAAAATTTCATGTTTCCTATTTTTGTTTTAAGGAGAGATCAGCAGTTTTTTCTTTATGTAATTTTGTGTTAATAAAATGTATGGTGACTCATATTTTTTTTACTTTCATTTAAGGAGTATTACATTGTCTATTAAATACAATTTATTGCATTAACCTATCATTTTTAGTTTCCGAGATTTTTAACATTCTTTAAGTGACCCGGATTCATTGCTCTCGAGTGTATTATATACAACTTATATTTACTATACACTTTTTACATAAGAAAAGAAAACTATGAATACGTAAAATTTCAAACAAAAAAAAATGAAAAGAAGAAACCGATCTAGGCATCGAAAAATTCTTCCACATCGCTGTCGACCACAACCGTGCCCAAAACGCTGACGGCATTGCCACGTTGAATGGCAATACTGAGCCGCTGGCCCAAGTACACGCCGGCCTTCTGGTCACGGGAACTGTCGACCAAAAGCTTGCATATATTTCTATATACAAGCTTTGCACTAGGACCCCACGGTCCAAGAGTTTCAACCCCAAACGGCTCAAATAAATAAGACCCAGCAAGATTTATGTATTTGCGCCGTTTGAGGGCCTCAGCAGATGCGGCAGCAGCTCCCGCGCAGCTAGCGGTGCCAGGAACATGAGAAGGCGCAAGGGTGTCCACGCATGTGGCATCCCACACAAGGATGAATATCTAATGCTTACTCTATGTTGAAACATTAAGACTTCAATGAATTTTCTGTAAAAAGTTGATATTAGATAGCTCCTAGGATGGACCTTCCAGACTACGAACGTTCATTCACACAATTATGACGGGAAGGTCTAACTGTCCATATTGTCCAAACATCTTACTGATATTATAAAGTCAAAAGTTTGTGAGTGTGGACGTGTGGATGTTTGTTACTCTTTCACGCTCTAACGGCTGAACGGATCTGGCTGAAACTTGGTACACGCATAGATTATGGCCTGGACTGGAATACAACATAGGCCACATATCCCGGGAATAAGATCCCACGGGAAGCGGGAACGGGAACAAATTTAGCGCGGGCGAAGCTTCGGGCATCAGCTAGTCTTTATATATATTTAAGTTTTCACTTGTGTTAGGACCTACTAAAAACAATCTACAGCTATAGGTAGTATTTAACTGGGCATTCTGTGCAAAAGTAAGCTGCAACTTTACGAAGAACCAAGAGCTTGACATGATCATTCCAAATAAATAAATGTACTGATGGATACTGATGAGTGAATGCTTTTTCTAAGATGATGTAAAGACGAGTTCTTTTACGTACCGTCCTGCCAAGAGCGAAGATAGTTTGTGTGACGAGAGCAATATTCTTCTGGTCCCAGAGATCTGTTGTTTGGAAGAGATCGACATCAGGAAGGCCATACTTGATACACGCTTTTTGGAATCTGTGAAAAAACAAGGATTTATCAGTATACCATTTGACAGTCAGGTAGAAGTCATTATATTTTTCCTTTATATTATAACACCCCTGGTTATCCAGTGGGGGCTAAAAACGCTACGCATGGTTCTTCTAAAACCTGGTTTGTGAGAGGAACCAAAGTCAAAATCAAGAAGTCTTATCAGTTCTTTACAACTGTGTGTAAAACTACCTAGAGCACCTCAATAGCTGAAGTTAGGTAACCATTGTGTGTAAAGGCCTAGAGCACCTCAATAGCCTTGAAACCATTTGTCGGCTTTTAATGTTTCAATTCTCCTAAATTTAAAGATACTGTCTTTATACGATACGCCTGCCTGCAAACCCGTTTCTGCTAGAGCGACAGCTAAATCTCTCATTGTAAGTTTTGCGGGTAGCTCAAACCATCGGATCCAACATATTTTTACCTCTTGTCTTCGAAATTGTGCTTCCACAGAACCTCCAAATCATATAAAGAATCAAGTTCAGGGTAGAGTTACTTATCAGAAATTTATAACAACAATTAAACTTACTGGCTGATATTGTCCATGAACTTGTAATCTCCTCCGGAAATGTTGACTTTGGAGATAATACCAGGCTGTAGGCGGTTCATCAGTTTGCACAAAATGATGCCGTCGCGCAGGGCCAGTTCATACGGCACGGGAGGGAACCTCTCGCCTATGACTGCTTCGATCCATTGCTGGGCTTCTATCTCTTTTTCAGGCTCACGTTTACCCGCACACTGTAAAGATAAAAAGACTGGTTTTAATCTATTAATATTCATCCTTCACTCTATGAGGATAAAAAACATGTTTTTAGTATTTTTTGCAACTTCGTTAGGCTTCGGTAAATTAATATTTTTGTTTTCGATTTTCGAAAGTTATTCCTATAGCCAATATTATGAATATGTATTTGGTCATAATTATTTTAAACTAGCTGAGCCCGCAACTTCGTTTACGTCACATAAGGTGTATGAAAGGAAAGGGATTTCTTCATCAGAGACATCAAGCAGCGTCTGAAACTAGTCTTAATCATTAAGCTCTTTTATGATTAAGCCAACACGCCAGTTTAGGTTCACTCACATTCAAAGAACCCCTACAATTAAAATTTTCAAAATACTTATTCTTAAAAGTGTTATAACTCTTTTATTTCTAAACCGATTTACATAAAACAAACGCTAAATGTTAACTGGAGCAAACCTCAACACAATAAAAAAACCGCATTGCAATCGGTTGAGCGGTTACTGAGATTAGCGTGCACAACCGTACAGACAAACAGATATACAGACATACAGACAAACAGACAAAAATTCTAAAAATCATTGTTTTGGGTTCTATTGCGTCCATAAAGCCCCCCTATAATATTTTTTCTTATTTATCTTCCATGTACAGACAGCGACCTGTTACGATTTTATTATATGTATTGATTAACTCCTTACCTTATTGACTTTTAAATAATATCGGTACATGATTGTTACAGTATTTGGCATAAGTTGCTATTAGTGTAAAATTTACGTCATAATATAATTTAAGCCCATTTTATGAGAGGTCTACATAGATTGGGGTAAATACGTAATATATTAATCTATGTAATCTATCATTAATGGTAAAGAGTGTAGAAGTGCAATTAGCATTTCTGTGGTAGGTAATAGCTTTTTAGTCTTATCAACAACACTGATGCGTGACGAAGCTCCCAGTCTTTTATTTATGAAACAACGACTGATAAAAATTATCTATTACACTAGGAAGTAACCTTGTAATTAAGTCTTTGTTATTTCTTATGTGGAAATTCTCGCTCGCTTATTTATACTTAAGTAAAACTGTCATTCCTCCACTGTGCGTTGCGTAGTGCAGTCTGCAAAATAATTAAGTATGTTGGTCTTACCAATAATGTTATCTATACTTTTGTATTCGGCAGTGATGTATCATCCTTTTATAGCTTTGTTTTTATTTTTCTATATTCCAAAATGTTTTTCAATAACATTTTGATATTTTTTTTCGAAAAATAAAAGGTTTTAGGGTAAGTAAGTGAAATAGTGATAATAACTATATTTTGATTGCAAAGCAAACGGAATGTTAACTGAAAATTGGGAGCATCGTACAAGAACTGATATACACTGGACTGAGGTACGTGTAGTATACCCATTTAATAATTTGATCAACATGAAATCCACTGGCAGATATTTTCAATTTAAAGCTATGAGATCTGATAGCGGCGTTGTGTAAAAAATGTCTGTAAATATTTTTTTTATTACTTATCTATATTTATTTTACTTAAGATTAGAAACGATTAAGTAGGTATGTATCCGCATTTTTATACTTTTAGCTCCCAGAAGAATGAATCTATAAGGATACTTTTGATCCCGATATTTTGCGCGGTTCCTTCAGGAGAGGGGATGAAAAATAAAATAGTTTCTCACTAGTTTCGTGTCAGAAAGGGAGTACTTAAAGCATTGTTCCACGCAAGTTTCAATATTGACGGTTTTGTAGTTCAGAAATTAGAGACATCTCAACTTTCGCCGAACTTAGAATTCAAGGGTTCTTTTGAATGTGAGGGTAAATCTATAAATCATAAAAAGAGCATAAAGATTAAGTCTGTGCTGAAACAATTCAGTTCACTGACTGAATTATTTTAAAATAGCCTATATCTTTAAGCTCTTTTAAGATTAAGCAAACAGGGCAGTTTCAAACGCTGCTAGATGAGTCTGATGAAGAAATACCTCTCCTTTCATTCACATTATGTACAGGCTCACGTTTACCCGCACACTGTAAAGAAACCAAGACTCTATTAATATTCATCCTTTACTCTATGAGAAAAAAAACCTGTTTTAGTATTTTTTGCAACTTCGTTAGGCTTCGGTAAATTGATAATTTTATAATATAAATTTTATAACTACTATTTTTATTTTATTTTATTTATTTATTCACACAACAGTAACTTTACAATATTTCAATATAAATTGCCACAAACACAAACCTCTAAGGGTTTATCTGTGTGTTGGCGAGTCGTTCACTTGTTTACAATGTATATTTCCACCACACATAACTACTATAGCCATAACTAAACATACACAGAATTGGTTTCGATGTAATAACGCTTTGATTTATATTTAAAACTTTTCGAACCCTTCAAATATAATGCTTGCAATTGTCTTGGCAGTTTATTCAGAAAATTTGGTATCAAATACTCCGCAACTCTTGTTCCATACTTGTTATTATATTTAGGTAGACTGTATTTATTTTTATGTCTCACAGGTCTTAGAAAGTTAGGTCTTATTTTTTTGTTTATTAACTCGGGCCTATTCACCTCCGCAAGTGTTAGGAATTGTACCTTACTGTACACATTCATCACATTACAGTATTTGAAGAGCTCTTCATAATTATTTTTGTATTTTTCTTTTACATGTTTTGGCGTAATAGTCTTTAATATTCTTAATTGCAAATTATAAATTTCGGTTAAATATGTATGATAAGTTTGTCCATAACTACTGAGCCCATAGCCGACCACCGTGTCCGCAAGGGCCATATATAGCATTCTGAGAGTTTTATATGGTAATTTGTATTTTAATATTCTTAACTTTCCTAGTACCGACCTCAATCTATTGCAAACATACTGAAATAGGGGAGACAGGGACTTCGTAACAGAGGTAAGTATTAACAAGCCAATATCTCAGAAAGTATACACAGCATATAACAAGTGAATTCTGGAGACTTGGTCCTATGACAATGCTGCACAGGTCGAAACTCATTAATCCCGCCTAATGTGCCGCAGGAGCGAGTTCTGTGACATGAGTCGATATTGCACCCGTATCGAACTTTTATCACTTTACAATTTTTAGGGTTTCGTAGCCAAATGGCAAAAACGGAACCCTTATAGATTCGTCATGTCTGTCTGTCTGTCTGTCCGTCTGTCTGTCCGTCCGTGTGTCACAGCCACTTTTCTCCGAAACTATAAGGCCTATGCTATTGAAACTTGGTAACTAGATGTATTCTTTGAACCGCATTAAGATTCTTATATAAAACTAGAAAAAAAGCAGTATATTTTGGGGGTCCCCATACTCAGAACTGAAACTCATTTTTTTTTTCTTCTAACCCATACGTGTGGGGTATCTATAGATAGGTCTTCAAAAATGTAATTGAGGTTTATAACATCATTTTTTTCTAAAAGTGAATAGTTTACGCAAGAGACACTTCCAAAGTGGAAAAATGTGTCCCCCCCCCCCCCCTCTAACTTCTAAACTAAGAGAATGATAACTCTAAAAAGAATATATTATGATGTACATTGCCATAAAAACTACCAACGAAAATTAGTTTGAACGAGATAGAGCTGGTAGTTTCTATTTAATACGTCATAAACCGCAATTTTCGGTTACTACCACACGTGTTAAAACATCAATCAAAGTTACAACGAACTATAAGAACTTTTATATTATGTTACTTGCTGCTATGAAACCCTTCACGGGCGAGTCCAACTCGCACTTGGCCGGTTTTTTTGATTTACGTGTTGAATATTCGAGTTTCCTGTAGGATTTTTCAATATAAGTATAGTAGCTCGTCTCATACGCTAGAATTCTATGTAACTACATTAAGCCTAATGTTAATTATTTCTTAAGTTTATTCTGAAACAATTCAGTCCACTGACTGAATTATTTTAAAATAGCCTCAATCTTTAAGCTCTTTTACGATTAAGCAAACAGGGCAGTTTCAAACGCTGCTAGATGAGTCTGATGAAGAAATACCTCTCCTTTCATACACATTATGGGACGTAAACGAAGTTGCGAGGGTCAGCTAGTGATTAAATATGAACTTAGTTCTTGACCACGCATAAAGAAATTGGTCAAATATACGTTTTTTCGACATAAATGCCATAAACAACGGTCGGGCGGCCGTAACTTTCCAACGTTAACTTTAAAGAAAAATTTTTACAGCTTCAAGGGACTGTAGACTTGATTACAATTAAAGCGACAGACAGACCGAGGGACGGATGTATGTACGGACCCTCGGTGGGCGAGTCTGGCTCACTCTTCGTTTTCGTAGAAAATTTTTTACAGCTTCAAGGGACTGTAGAATTGATTACAATTAAAGCGACAGACAGATGGAGGGACGGATGTATGTACGGACCCTCGGTGGGCGAGTCTGGCTCACTCTTCGTTTTCGTAGAAATTTTTTTACAGCTTCAAGGGACTGTAGACTTGATTACAATTAAAGCGACAGACAGACGGAGGGACGGATGTATGTACGGAACCCTCGGTGGGCGAGTCTGACTCGCTCTTCGTTTTCGTTAACCTGGTTTTGCTATGTTGTCAAAACCGTTGCTTTTACGGGACAAAATGAGGTTATGTTTTATACAGGCAAACGTCATTAGTACGTTCGCCAATCCCTATTTCCCTGCTAATATTATAAATGCGACAGTAACGCTGTCTGCCTGTTTGTCTGTTACGCTTTCACGCCTAAACGGCTGGAGCGATTGAGATGAAATTTGGTATAGAGATAGTTTGAGACCCTGGAAATAGTCTACTTTTTAACCGACTGCGCAAAAGGAGGGTTATGATTTTACGCGATAACGACTTCTACGCTGTCGAAGTAATAAATAAATGAGGTAAATTAATAAAAACATGAAAATAATTCAGCTCTTAAAAGTCGTACTTAAGTATGTACTAAACCATTCAAATGCTCGATAAATTATAAATGCTATGTGTTTCGTAACGAAGTACTTACCTTCTTGTATATTTTTTTTAATAGGTAGATAATGGCCATTATATTTAAGTTTATCTACGTCGTCATCTCAACAAACATCTGACTACGGATAAAAAGGATGCAAAAAACGTCCTTCGTTTCTTAAATATTAGTCTATAAAAATAACAGGTTATGTACCAACTGTACAACTATCTATAGTCTTTTTCTGGACAGCTCAGCAATCATGTAAACATGTCATGTTTTGACAAAAGTTGTCTATGATCATAGTGCTATAACTATACTGATTCTATGTATGTAAATAATCATTGAGTTATATCTAGTTCACCGTACATTCATTTACTTCGGTATATCAATCGCCAAATTCATCAAATCATGAAATTCGGTATATCAATATATATTATGTGCAATAATTAAAGGATCTTTAAAAAAAAGAAACTTTTAGAACATTTAATAGTACAATCATTTATTTACAATAATAAATTACTTTAGGGATGATAAAAAGTGTAGACGCCTCGTTGGCTGCTCGCCGTTCTTACAGAAGCAGACTAAGACATCTTGAGAGATTTCTAATGTGGGGTTTTTAAATCTGAAAACTGAAAATATTAATACTACCTACCTTTTTTTCACTCATAACTCTCATAAGTGACGTGACGCAAACAAAGTTGCGCGGGCCAGCTAGTCTAATATACAAATCGTAGGAATGCTTCATATCAAGGAGGGTCCGTTCACACAGACCGGCTCGGAGAGCAGAGCAGATTCTTATCACGTTGAAAACAGAGTTTTTATTATTTGAAGTAAGGTTTATTTTTGCATGTGAACTGCTTTTGTCATTGAGAATGCTTGAACGCGCTTGGTGTGAAATAATAAGAGGAGCTGACCGGCTCCGATCGCGTACTTTTCTCGTTCGCGCAGCCGTTCGGCTCCGATTTCATGCTCTTTCCCGCTCGCGCAGCCGATCGTTTACGATTTCATGCTCTTTCCCGCTCGCGCAGCCGATCGGCTCCGATTGGGTGCTCTTTCCCGCTCGCGCAGCCGATCGGCTCCGATTGCGTGCGAGCTTCCTCACGCCGACCGCCATTTTGATAGCACAATTTAAACAGAACAGTTGTGTGCACTTATACGAAAACATGACTGATGAAAAATTAATAAATTTCTTCATCGGAGCTATCTAAAACCATGTTCCGAAAAGCACCCGTTAACACCGAAAACAAAACTTGGAATACTGGTACTGCTTTTGTAGTGAATCGATGCACTCGATGCATCCGATCGGCTGCGAACGCATCCGACCGGCTGCGACCGCATCCGACCGGCTGCGAGCGCATCCGACCGGCTCCGAGCGCATCCGACCGACAATAACCCTTCTTTTGTGTCGCGCAGTAGGGTAAAATTAAATATAAAATGTTGAGAACACCTGAGGTCATAATTGTGCCGGTCTAACCTCTCAAGACATTTGAATGGCCATAAAATTAAATCTATACCTTACCTATATTCAATCCACAAAGTATTAATCAGATTGTCATTGATTCACATGATCATGATCACCAATCAGATAATAAGGACCCCAGGCCCCAGACGGACTTGCCTCGCATCGTCAGGGAAGTCAGTCTAAGCGACCAGTTTGACAGAAACCTGTTTATTTAGTTGCCGGGTAGCCGGTGCCGGGTAATCGACGGCGAATGCAAGCGGTTGCCGGGCAAATCACGCCGGTACGTGTGAAAGCTATAGTACACGGCCATACACCCACCCTACCCGGCACCCGGCAACCGGTACGTGTGAAAAGGGCCAAGGACTCGTACTCCTAGCTCTCTGGGTCAATAAGTTATATTATTAAAGTAAGTACATTTTTTCGAACTGACAGATTGATAAAACAATGACCTCCTTTTAAAATCAATTGGCCAGTACTACAGTTTTACAACACTATGGCAAAGACAAACAAGTCTGAGAAAAAATAATGTAATGACAAGCAAAAATGACAGTCTTAAATTTTTACCATCCGAGTATTTTTCATGAAATTATTCTATAATCTAAAGGTTTATTAGTGTCGAAATGTCCGCATAAATCTAACTAGAGTTCCTTGAAAGGACTATGATCAGGATTGATAATTAAATGTAAGTAATTATGGAGCAGTCAAGATCCAATTTCTTTGTTTACTATATTATTTAGGTCTGTTGAATTCCACTATATACTGTATTTCAATAGCTTTGCGCAAAAATGTAAACAAACACATTTGATCCTATATATCCATGGTTACTAGCAATTGAGCATTCACCCTGATTATATTCCAGTATCCAGGAGTCATACAGTGTTCTTACAATCATTTCGACACCAAATAACTTCTTTATGATAGTTAATTTTCATTTAAAATACCGACTAAGGATAGTAAAAAATTCAATGATTTGTCATACTATATTTTTCTACTCATCTGTCTTAGACAACGATTGTCAAAACATGACATATACATATACATATGGTCACGCCTTTATCCCCGAAGGGGTAGGCAGAGGCATATCATATGCCCACATTTCACCTTTGTATAATTTGTCCCACGTAATAGGTGGTGAGCCGTATTGCCGTGTTTAAATGGACAGGCGCAGGTTGTGACTGCCTGCTGTTGAAATAAAGCCTTCAACTTAGCTTAACGACTGCCATTTTACTGGCAACCGGGACCAACGGCTTAACGTGCCTTCCGAAGCACGGAAACGCTCAAATAAATGTCACAAAGTGATCACATGGATGGTCACCCATCCATGGACCGGCCACAGTGAAAGTTGCTTACTGCAGTGATCGTTTACAGAACACTGAATTCGCGGGGCCACGAGCGCTTCTAACAAAACATGACATGTTTACATTATTGCCAGATCGGGCAGGATTGGACTATACTATACAACATAATAGCCAGCATACCTTTGCCTTGACTTAGGTACTCTGTCGCGTCAAAGGTTCATGTACCTATGTAGGTTCGGGATAGAATCTTCGATAAATAGTTATTGATCAATGTGTGTGGTTGTGATGATACTACTTGACACAGAGACGTGGCCCTTTACAATAAATCTCACCGAGAAGCTTATTGTCACTCAGTTGGCTATACCTACTTGGAATAGCATGACAGAGAAGGAAATCCGAAGAAAGACTCAGATCATAAATATAGCGGAAAGAATTGCTCTTCTTATTAGGCCGTGATCGGAACACATTGCTCATCGAATGGACGGTCGATGGGGTCGTAAAGATTTTAAAGTGGGTAGGTCTCCCATTAAAATAAAAAAATAAATATTCACGGACATTTCACACAACGCTATCTGATCCCAACGTAAGCTAGAAATAACCTGCTTGTGTTATGGGTATCGGACCACGGATATTAATACTTATATACTTTTAAATACATACATGTTATACAGAGAAACACCCAGACTCTTGAAACAAACATTTGTCTCCGTTGGGAATCGAACCCACGACCTCCAGCGCCGCAGGCGGTATCACTACCGACTGCGCCACAGAGGCAGTCCAATTTATCCAATCCCATCCCTCGAGACGGAATTACGACCTCATAAAGGCACCGTGGACCTGTTAGATGCGTCCAGGAGTACAAAACTATGGAGTACATTTGTGGGCATATTCATCACGTCGCAAACCTGACAATCGACAGTCGCGAATAGACCTTGAATGCGAAAATTTGTATGCACCGTAAGACTCACTCGAACCATGTTTATATTGTAATCACTAATCATTGTATTTTAATGTGATAGGTACCTAGGTATTGGCTGGTATTCCTCATTGTTACGAGCAAGGCTTCAACTTCAGACATTAAGAAGTAAATTCAATTTGTTTTAAGGTTATCTTACAACTTAAAAGAATTTACGGTTATCTTACAAACGAAAAGAATTTAAGGTTATCTTACAACTAAAAAGAATTCAAGAAAGAAATCCTTGTATTAAAAAAGCCAGCCAAGTGCGAGTTGGACTCGCGGACACAGGGTTCCGAACCAAAAACGGCAAAAAATCACGTTTGTTGTACCTATCTACCCTTAATTTATTTTTACAGATATTAGTAGATACCTATTTGTTGTTAAAGCGGCAACAGAAACTAACCATTTGATTTCAGATCTCTAGCTATCATGGTTCCAGAGTTACAGCCTCGTGACGGACAGACATACAGCGAAGTCTCATGAATAGGTGCCGTTTTCAACCTTTAGTTCCACTGTCTGTCGCTTCCATTCAAACCGGCAAAAGTAAATAATTCATCAGTATTACACTAACAAACTTGACATTATGTTTTGATGCATTTAACGTCCTGCTGGCAAATGGACAGCAGGACGATTTGTAGGAGAGTCCCAGTCCTGGGATGGAAGCTGCGTCCTTCTTTTTTTTTATACCACTAGAGTGGCAGACAAGCATACGGCCCCACCAGATGTACCGGAGGTCACCGCAACCTATGGACGTTTACAACACCAGAGGCGCCACAATCGCGCTGCCGACTCTTTAAAAACCTTCTAAGTCCCCTTTTGAAGAACCCCATACTGTAGGCGTCTGGGAAAACCGAAGCAGGGAGATCATTCCACAACCTAAGCGTACGCGGAAGAAAGCCTCTATTAGATCTCAGCGTGCTCGAGCGCTCAGGACGCAACGTGTGAGGATAAACACCCTGTCTATGGCGAGCGGTGCGATAATAGTTCTGACTATACCACCGGCTGTTCTCCCTCTCCTCTGCTGAGTCGCAGGATAGGGCGTATGGCCGTAAGTCACTGCAACTCGACGAAGAAATAGGACTCTTTTTTCGGCTTCTTACTAGAACTGTCGTCGTTGTACCAAACAGTTGTAAGTGAAATTGCTTTTAATTTATTCATCGTGTGGAAATCTCCATCAACGGTCACATGGTGGTGGGCACCCTCCCTGTGTTCCGGGGGGTGCCTCTTAGAGCACGCCCGCGCCAGCCACTTTCTACTTCCTCTGTAAGCAGAGGGGCGCCTGAAAGTGGTGGAGGTGCGAGAGTGGTTTTTAGCTCCACTAGGATCTCTGGGGAGCCGACCATATAGCTCCCTCGAGGAGAGCCCCGAATAAACGAGGCGCCCCTAGCCGGGTCGACGTGAATCATCTTCGTGATTTTTGATATCCCTCGGCCCGGCTATAGGGTAAGGGAGGAGGAACACCGCGGGGTTTAGTGGGTAGGACGGTTCCTATCCTGACCAGGGCCAGGAGTCCCACACACTTCCCTGCGTCAAAAAAAGAACCTACTCCTAATGCTGCGTCGACATCCACATACATGCAACATTAACGGCACATTCCTCTGTACAGTAGCTCGGTCCTCCCCGTTTTATAGCGTTATCTGAAATTTAACTGTTCATCCGTTCATCCGAATGTTTACATTTCCTAATACCTTGTAGTAGTGCCGTGTGGCTTTCCGATGTTCCGTAAATAAGTAGTTTATCTTCAAAACAGCTGTGAACAAACATATCCGTTCAAGAAATATAGTACACCTATCTACACTGATATTATAGAGCTGAAGAGTTTGTTCGTTAGTTTGAATGGAACGCTAGTATTTCAAAAACTACTCGGTAGGAGGTTGAAATAAAAAAGTTCTTTTTAGTTTGATAGCCCATTTATCTAGGATGACTATTCACTATTGGAAGAATAGCATCACGCTAAGACGAATGATAAATGTTACAAAAACAGGGATTTAATTTAATTGAAATCCCCTAGCCGGGTCGACGTGAATCATCTTCGTGATTTTTGATATCCCTCGGCCCGGCTATAGGGTAAGGGAGGAGGAACACCGCGGGGTTTAGTGGGTAGGACGGTTCCTATCCTGACCAGGGCCAGGAGTCCCACACACTTCCCTGCGTCAAAAAAAGAACCTACTCCTAATGCTGCGTCGACATCCACATACATGCAACATTAACGGCACATTCCTCTGTACAGTAGCTCAGTCCTCCCCGTTTCTGAAATTTAACTGTTCATCCGTTCATCCGAATGTTTACATTTCCTAATACCTTGTAGTAGTGCCGTGTGGCTTTCCGATGTTCCGTAAATAAGTAGTTTATCTTCAAAACAGCTGTGAACAAACATATCCGTTCAAGAAATATAGTACACCTATCTACACTGATATTATAGAGCTGAAGAGTTTGTTCGTTTGTTAGTTTGAATGGAACGCTAGTATCCCAAAAACTACTCGGCAGGAGGTTGAAATAAAAAAGTTCTTTTTAGTTTGATAGCCCATTTATCTAGGATGACTATTCACTATTGGAAGAATAGCATCACGCTAAGACGAATGATAAATGTTACAAAAACAGGGATTTAATTTAATTGAAATCATGTTTGTTCAAAACGGGATACCACGCGAAGGGAAACATGATCTTAGTCATTCAATTAAAAATACACCTCTCACACAAACGAATTTGCGCGAAGCAGCTAGTACAGTATACGCGTAAAATAAGATCACTTTGAAACGACTCTCGATGTATTTTTAATACTGTAGGTATATAATCCATGACGTGTGCTTGCGTCAGTCACGATCAATAATAATGTAACATCCTGTTACTATCTTTGATGTATGGACCATTAAGCAGTTTTTTTTTAAATAATATTTCCAGTCTCGGCTTCGCGAGCGTGGATAGAAAAGAAAACGTAGACTAGGTACCTACTAGAAGTTTATTAGACCAAAGTGCTGTCAAACCAAATCTTATGTAGTTTGGTATCCAAAATTAATGTAGTTCGGTAATTTTGTGTAACAGTAGTAAATCCATGCAAAGTATTTGAAACTCGTAGTAGGTAATTCAACTTTCAGGTTCTTTTGTAAAGTTATTCTCAGAAGCATACATTGTAGGTACACTTGATGAAAATGGCCACTGTTAGCCTAGGGATTTTTGCAACACCAGAAGTGCTAACTCTTACTGCCGACTCTGCAAAACCTTTTGTTTTGGAAGGTTTTAGCAGGGTCGGCAGTAAGAGTGAAAACCAGTTCATTTGAAAACCCCATACTGTAGACTTTGGGAAAACCGAAGCAGGGAGCGTGCGCGGAAGAAAGCCCTTAGAGAACCTTACCGTACGCAAAGTGAGAGGATGAACACCTTGTCTGTGGCGAGCAGTGCTATGATATAAATAAGTAGCCGTGGGCATCATATCAAACATTTTTTTATCAGAGTACAAACCATTGTACAGGTTGTAGAAAACGCATAAGCAGGCAAAGTTAGAGCCTGTCCTTAAGTGGTTCCACAAAGTCTTTATGTACAGGATCATTGCCAACTCTCCTGGTTCGCCTTTGAATTACGTAGCAAGTTGATATTCAGCACAAAGGCTTAGTATTCCCAGTCTACCAGTCAAAGGTGGACAGGAGTACGGCCTTGGAGGAAAGTAGGTAGTGTTTGCACACTTCAAGTTTTTTTGGACGCCAACTTGGCCTTGCCACGTCGTCGAAATGACTAGGTATAACAATAAAATCTGTTCATTTTTTTTATAAGGATTTCAATTAAATTTTATGTACGTTTAATTTACGAATCCTAGGTTACTGAATGAATATATTTCAATATTTTTTTTATATTATTTTTATTAAGTACCTAACATTTATAAAATTTATATATGCTGTGAAAAAAATTGTTTTCAAGTCTGAAAAGTGAAACCTACTCGTAGAATCTGAAATCGTAAATAATGATTTAATTAGGTTTCTAGAAATCAAATTTCATTTATTTTTAATTACCTACACGCGTAGCTCCCAAGGTTTGACCGATTCGAGAACTTGATATGGCATAATTATTAATCAGGTCAATTAGGAGAGGAGCCACGGCATTTTTGGCTGGCCATAGGTAGTAGTGGAGCCCAGAAATGTAAACCTTGTTCTGGATTTCGATTTCAGTTTTGAGAAGCATCGTTTCGATCTTTTTGCGAGCAGGTCATGCTCGTGAAGGAGACTGCGGGGCGGGAACGGGAGAGAACTCTGCTATCCGAGTTCCACAGTCGGCGGCTTGGGCGCCGTCGACGTGTCTTCGCCGAAGACTATCGGCCTCCATGACCGGGGGCCTGAGGACGGTGAGAAGGTTGCTCACCGTCCTTACAGAAGCAGGCCCATGACGGCAGCGTGACGTGAGGGATTCGCGCACGCAATTAGAAGCGGGATCACACCCGAAACCCCCCAAAGACGTGGGATAGCACCCGAACCACCCCCTAGGCGAAGCCTGAGGGGCGGCCGTGGGTCTGTTGGGAGTCCTGGGACATCCTTCCGAGGGCTTACCCGGGGCTCCTGTTGGGCGTTGCGTGAGGTTTTTTAGTCGTTAGGAGTCGTAGGAGAGATTTTCCTTCACGTTAAAAATAAAAAGTATCGTTTCGATTCTTTCGTCGCCGGATTACAGGTACGAGTGGGTAGGTAGTAGTTACCTAGCTATGTAACATGTGAGTAGGTGCGAAGAGGTGTTGATATAATGATGGATGTACTACCACAGATAATCTCTTCTCTACTATTATAAAATTGTAAAAGTAGCTGCGACGGTACATCTTACTAATATTATAAATGCGAAAGTTTGTGAGTGTGGATGTTTGTTACTCTTTCACGCTCGAACGGCTGAACGGATCTGGCTGAAATTTGGTACAGATATACATTATAGTCTGGAATAACACATAGGCTACTTTTTATCCCGGGAATAAGTTCCCACGGGAACAAATTTTCCGCGGGCGAAGCTGCGGGCATCAGCTAGTTGGAGATAAATTAAAGAAAATAACTGTAATCGACTATTATAGGGTTACCGAGTCCAAATCTATGTTTTTTTTCTTCGTGTCTGTTTGTTTGTTTATTGGTTCGAGGTTGGAGCAAAATCCAGTGGCCTGATCAAAATTTTACTGTAAGGATTTTGTAGGTACAAATAATTAACTTAGACAACACTTTTTGTTTCATCAAAATCGAACCAGTGAAAGTGATAGTGCAGCTTGCACTATGTTTCATTGGACGCCCTATGAGTTTCAGAAGTCGTGGGCAAAAGCTAATATAATATATTATTATTGTACTACGTGTGCTAGTCCGAACAAACATGAGCGTTGAAACAAAATGTTAGCACATACAAGATAACCGACATTTCACTACTCGTATAATGCCAGTGCCACAATGTTGAATGGAAAACAGCTTTCAGTGTGTACCCAGAGTTCTAAATTTAACCATGATTGAGAACAATTTGTTTGCAGATGCCTCATTGATGTCTTGTATATACAGATCTAGAAAATCATTCATCATTTGCTCAGTAATAATGTTTTTGTATAAATGTGAAGAAATAAACATTCGGTATAAAAAGTTTTCGTTCAAAAAGATGTACCTATAACGCATACAGTATCATCTTATACCAAAGAATGCTACTAGGTCCTAAGTTCACAGATACTCAATTCACGTATTAAATGAACCACCAAAGTCTGTCTGGCGACGGACAATTATTAAGTAGGTAGCTAGCATACTTTGCACAGCTATTATTTTTCTACTAAACTAAAATATAGTTGGTAATAACCTCTGGAGGTCACAAACAAGTCGGTCTTCAACTTCGCTTATCTATGCAGTTTATTATACGAGGTTTTTTACATTATTGTATAAGATAAATGTATGTAAACAAATAAATGACCTTAACCAGACGTTCCGAAGTTCAATGACAAATTTCTTAAACAGGAACGAATGTCTTACAAATGCAAATCACTGTACAAAACAAATAAATAATGTTTTTAGAAACATTTTAAATTCAGTGTAAATAATTTTATGTATTTCAATTTAATGTTATTCAGGTTATAGTTATTATTCAGACTCAAAATTTTGTTGATCAAAACTTCTCAAAAAAGGCGAAATACTATCAGCATGGAAAATCGAAAACTGACGCTAACGAGTTTACACCAACTTGAATAAAGTTTCGTCGAATTATTACAACATTTTATTTAGATGAGTTTATTCTTTTTCCAAAAAAGGAAGCGAAAAATATGCATTGAAAGCTGGTAGGTACTCATGACAAATAGATTTCATCACCAGATCATTATTAGTTTTTCTAAAAAAGTAACCGACACAATTTTTTGTCTAAACTGAATCTTAAATACAATCGCCTATAAAATCCTTGGTTATTATAAACAATATCAGTAATATTGTTTTTATACACTAGCCAAACGATCTGAAAATTAATGAACACCGTTCTTTAAACCCAAACAAATATAAGAAAGAAAACAATCAAAACCAAAGAGATATTTATATCTTTATATTGTTAGAAAAATACATTATGAATGAAAGGGTTTATTCAGTATACGCAGATGTAAATAAAGGTGACGCCACACTGTATTTACGGGTATATTATGAGTTTGGTGTAATTGTGTAAATAGACGAAAGACGGGTGATTCCGCCCGCCTCCGCGTCGCTTGCCGGCTTTGGGCGGCTACCGTTACAGCCAACAGTCTTTCAGTCGATTTCGTAGCGAAAGCTCGTTCAGAAAGTCCAGTGTAAACAGTTCTGTGACATACCAAAATGGCTGTACGTATTGCCATGTTCAGATAAGATTTTAACACTATTACACTTCTTTTAATAAGTTTTATTTTGAAATAAGTAATAATCTCATTAGCTTATTATGCTTCCAGTTTTTCTATAACGTCAAGTTTATCTTTTACTAAATAATAACATTTTGAATTAACATGTTAAAGAAACACATCTGTAACTGTAATGTATCTTTCAAACCTTGTTAACATAAACATTGAAGAAATATTAACCCAAACAAATTGTATCAATGCTGCTACGTATTTCATTATTCTTATATTAACTACTGTTTGTTTTATTTTCGGAAATAGATCACAACGTACATATACGTTGCATAGTACCTAGTACATACAAGTATGTAGTTGACGTCAATAAGAGTGACGGCAATGAAGAAGATTTTAAAGATTAATGAGGGCCTATTGCGTGAGCGCAGCTGCTTCACTCGCGACATCTTTAACCTCTTTTCGAAAAGGTTTCTAATGAAACTCTCGTCATGAGTTATAGCAATCTGTTTCGTAAACCCGGAGTTATTTTAAGATATGATGCTGGAATCCGTCCATACGCCATCAAGCTTCTTGGCACTGGAGCGAATGTTTTACGGCCAACGTTCGAAACGTTTTGATATTTTTTTTAAAGAATTTTATAGCATCACTAATGTTTACAGTTTTAGACTGACTTAATCCTTCTTTAGATATAAAAAAAATCTATTAATAAACGAAAGCGACGCTCATGGAAACATTAATTCGAAAAATAATGTCAATTTATTATTTATTTTCAGCCCAGGAACAAGGATCAGGAACAAGAAGTGTTAAACTGGATTTACCAAATTCTTGGAGAGCCTGTTCCCAATGGAGCGTATGAAGACATATTAAAGGATGGTGTGGTTCTTTGCAAACTCGCAAACAAACTGACGCCAGGAGCTGTTAAGAAGATTCAGGAGAGGGGAACAAATTTCCAGTTGATGGAGAATGTTCAAAGGTGAGCATACATCAATAGGTAGATAGGATAACTAAGAAAGATACATATCGTTTCATCTGCATTTAACCCTGTTAATTGATCTGCTCTTTGGAATGAAGACTATCTTCATTATGAACAATATTGTACTTATTTATTGCCCAATACAACAACAATAATGGAAGTTTCCTAAAAAAGACTTGTTTAACTTGAAATATCACTAAAATAAAATGTAGGTATTCCGTCAAGGAAAAACATAAATAAGGTCATTATTAAAACGGCGCCAATGCAAACACGTTTCAGGTTTCAAGCAGCTATTAAAAAGTATGGAGTGCCAGAAGAGGAAATTTTCCAGACTGCTGATTTATTTGAAAGGCGTAACATTCCTCAAGTCACTCTGTGTTTATACGCATTGGGCAGAATTGTAAGTTTATTTAATGTCTCTATCGCGGCAAAACATCTTTAAAGCTTATCAAAAGTCTAAAATTATTAACAACATATTTGTTTTACAGACTCAAAAGCACCCAGAATTTAATGGCCCTCAGCTAGGACCCAAAATGGCGGAGAAGAACGAACGTTCCTTTACAGAGGAACAGCTTCGTGCTAATGAAGGTCAACTGAATCTCCAAATGGGTTTCAATAAAGGAGCGTCACAATCTGGCCACGGTGGTTTTGGTAACACTCGTCATATGTAAAATTTGAACAGGCTACTTTACTTTTTTTTGCCTTTTGAAATATGAAACCATGAAAATTCTGTGAAATACAAAATATTTATTTTCGTATAATGTGAAATACCAGTCGAAACCAAATGATATTATCGTTAATTCTAAGTCATTGTTGCAATGCCTAACAACGTCAAAGATTGTGTGATGTGATAGATCTTCTCTAATTTTAATCTTATTCGTAAGTATCCTAACAAATTTTATTTTGTTAAGAATTTTTTACCAGTATTTAATGTAAATATTTAACTGAATCTAATAAAAATTGTTAATAAGTATCTACTGCATTTTTTCATTTATCTCGCTAGTAGCCGCATAGGTCGTGCTCAAAGTACAGCAATGAGCTATAGGACAAGCTATGCTTGGAGTGTCTTTGAAGGGTAAACTTCGAAACAAGATTCTTCGAAATAAGTAACGTTGACGTTGACGAACAACTATAAAAATCTTATAAAAAACAGAGCAACAAAAATATGTACAATACCTAGAACCAAATTTGGTATGCATAAACATGTGCTACTAAATTGATCCTTCGAGAAAAAAATTTAAGCTTATGCCGCCCTCAAAATGATAAAAAAAAGAACAATTTTAAGAATTGTGATATTACAGTCAGGCGTTTATAAACATATTCAAACACTTTTTCTGCGAGCTATGTCGACCAAATTGTCGACATAGCTCGCAGAAATAGTGTGTAAGCCAGTGGGCTGTTAATCTGTAAAAGTAATCGATAAAGTACACGACTCACGAGTTCTTTTGTGGACCGCGACTCGGCAAACGGAAAGTTGGACTTCCAACCGCCTGATGGACCGAAGACGAGAAAAGATCAAAGCTAAGCACTGAATGCGCAAGGCTTAGGCACAGGCTTAGGACTATGATGAGAAATGAGAGAGACAGAATTGATGATTGATTGACGAGGTGGGTGAGTGTAGTACGATTACGAATTATTGTAATCTATCAGTATCTTTATTTGTTACAAGTCCTTCTGGAGCAATTTGACAATACCGTGTGTTTGTAATTTTACGGGACTTTTCGCTACACATCTTTTTAAAAGATATGAAAGGTATGTTAAGGAAGGCATAGTGAGGAATAAAATGAAATTAGCTTAATTGAAGATGCAGTTACGTCTTTATCCACTGTCTAATAAAAGGATTAGGTACCTATGTTCCTTTTACTGGACTGTTTCTTCTTTGTATAGAGAGCTATTAAAAATTGCTCTGCAACAAATCTTTTGTAATAGTTTAGTTACCCCATAGCGCAGATTTACATGCAAGCATGAAACACAGAGGCCATATAAGCAGTTGGTCTTTATTGTAAAATGCACATTAGTCACACTCACAACCGCTATTCTCTTATTCTACAGTCAACCTGTAATCATAATCTACCACGGGAGCAACATCTGAATCAGCTATTCAGTTCATGCGACTGCTTCGATGTAATTTTACTGTATTATTCTTTAATTGTTTTAAAAGTAACATAAAATTTCATGACTTACACAGCAGACTCCTTGCGATTTAATATTGTGTCTTCTATTTTCCGCCCTAGTGCAATTTGCTTACAGTATTATAAAAGGCGCCGCTGTTTGAATCTGTTTAAAAACGCCTGACTGAAATATCATAAATCTTAAAACTGAATATTTTTTGTTACATTTTTAGGCGGCATAAGCTTTTTTCTCGAAAGGACGAATTTAGCAGCACATTTGGTCAAATTTAGTTCTAGGTACTGCACATAGAGTCCTGGGGTATCCTTCAGAGGGCTTACCCCGGGCTCCCAACCGTAGGCTATTAGGATACGTGTGGTTTTTAGTCTGTAGAAATCCGGCATAGCATCCATTTAGGATTTTCCTCATGTTAAAAAAAAGGTACTGTACATATTTCGTTGCTCTGTTTTTAATATTTTTTTATAGTTGTTCGTCAACGTTATTTCAGACAGCCTGTCCTGGTCTTAACCTGCTCTTGTTCGCAGTTTCAGACCATAAGGGTCTCAAAAATAATTATCTCAAAATAAAGCTGTACATGAATGTAAGCCCTAAGAATTTCCAGTGTTGTGGGGAACGGAAACGCAAAATTTTATTCCTACCTTGAAGCATACTGAACACCAAGTGCGAGTCAAACTCACGCACGAAACGTCCCATATAAAAAAAACTGCAAAATTTCACGACAAATAACATCGAGGGCTCGATGTTAATTATCATTTATATAAGTGGTAGGCGTTAGGAACTGAATCCCGAGGTCTGTAAAAGCACAGAGCTTCGGATTCGTAAAAGGCTTCCTCCAGATCCAGTCGCAGTATTTGACCTACGACTTGAGACTCAACCCTATTTCTACCCTGAAGTCCATGATGAAAAGGGTCGATACACCAATTTATATGATCTAGAAAATTGATTTCTCTAAATATTACAAAGTGTAACCCAGTATAAAAGTAGCAATGTCACACGTCGTATTCGCTGTAGTTATAATTTACGACTATGTCAGCCCCGTGCTATTTAGATAATTTCAATTGGGACAAAGACGCAGAGAGGTCGTTCAACCGATTCATTCAGATACTATTTTGTATTAAGTGTTAATCCGCTATGTCAGAAGTTTGCTTTGAACAATGTTTGAATTTTTCAGGATTATTTTTTAGTTTTTATTTATATTGGTTGTAACAAAATTGACTCTCCAAATTTCGTCACGTGACGTGGCATCAGTCAAGAAACATTACAAAAATAAAGAAATAAAAATCACATGAATACTTTTACCGTAAATTCGTTTTAAAGGTCTTATGAATTTTCATTATCAACCTTTTATCACTACTGAGCGGCAGTAGAAAGCGACAGCGACAGCGAGACGAGTACTCCGTGTTTGTTTTGCCCACGGCGCCCATGTTACCTACCTCAAATTGCCGCGGTAAAAAACGAATCAAAAAAAAAAAAAAAAAAATTAACGCTCCTTTTTTATTAAATATCTGTATTTGATTTCCGATGCCAAGTCGTCTCATCAAATTTGGAGAGTCAATTTTGTTACACCCAGTATTGTATGTACAGTGTGTGTGCGTGTTTATGGGGTTTGTCATATCTAAATCTTAACTAGGGTCTGGACTGGACCCCTGGACCCAAATGAAAGTACAGGGGCCTAGAACTTGAGGCGTATGTGATTTTCTTACAAACTCTGTTTTATAAGTACGTTTTTATAATAATAGAACCAGGTTAGAAACTCTTAGAAGAGACGTGATTTGAACAGATTATAGAACCACTTTGTAGTTGTGTCCTTCGTTGTACCACAGTAAAATAAGAGTTCTACTCTGGTTGTACTCTCGTTCAGCAAAACTTATATTTTTGAAAACATTTTTGGGGCAGTCATTGTACTATTTATTTGTTTAATTGTCAACCCGACATTGAAGTCCTAATGCTGGCCAAAAGCCAATCTCTTATGCGGTTATTAATCCCCGTCCAGACCATTTTTTCGGGCAATAATAAATAAGAACAAATATTATGTATAATGTTCTGATACCCAATACCGCAAAACACTCAACAGTGTTGTAGTCATTAGTCAATAGTAACTCAGACTCTACATTGTATTACATTTAGGTAATTATAAATACACATTTTCCAAGAAAATCATTAACGAAATTTGTAAGCCCATGAATCATTTAACAAATAAATTATTACATCACTGAGTTCGTTCCAGAAAGAGGAACTCCATCATTCGAGTGGGTATCTCCGTTACTATGAAGATGTTTATCTTGACCAGTAGCCAAGATGATGGAAGCATTGAATTTATCCTCGGAACAGTGACAGTACAATCACGTTTGTCTCCTAATTACTTCTAATTACGAGGTAAATATTTCAAGGTCAAGATCACTCAATAGATAATATATATTGAGACATGCGTTTCTGTAGGTAAATTGTAGGTGATCGTATAGGTAGAGATAGTATGCGTATGGTATTCTGGCAACAGGCCAATTTCTGTAGATTTTGATATATATAGAGATTTGTATATAAGAGAATGATTTACGTTCAGGCGTAAGGAAGTTTCGACATTGCCAACGGTCACGCAGGCCTGTCGAAAAATAGACATGATCATAATTAGTTGTAGTAATTGACATAGTGCCCTATCAATCATTTTTTGTTGCTAAAGCGTCGAAGAATGCAAGTGCTGGAGGGTTTAAAATAATTTTCAACGACGTCGATGTAAAGCTCTATATTTTAAAAGTTCTATGTAGCTATATTCTGACTGCCTCTGTGGCGTAGTCAGTAGTGATACTGCCTGCGACGCTGGAGGTCCTGGCTTCGTTTCCTGGGTCGGTCCAAAAATTTGTGTTAACCACAAATGTTCGTTTCGGAGTTTGGGTGTTTTCTATGAATATGTATGTTTTAGAATTATTGTATAAGTATGCATATCAGTCGACTAGATCGCATAGCACAACCTATATTAGCTCAATTTGGGCTAGATGATGTCGTGTGTGAATGTCCATTAATATTAATTTGTTATTTATTTATATTCAAAATTAATTTATGATGATCTTTAATTTAAAATGAAAATCTTGTGACTGTCTAAAGGAAATACTTAGGTAACAACTTTAAAAACAATACTTGCGTTCCTAAAAACAATTATGAACCTTAAAATATACTGTCCAATCAAGAATATTATTGGCTGAAAACTAGCATCAATTTTGAATACTTAATACTAATTGTATTTTTAGTTTACGGGAGATGCACTTCGTCTCAAGCATGTACTCGTAATATCATTAAAATTTACCATTATGATAAAAACATCAAAGTAATTATTTCACAGTCTCCTAAATCACGAGTTTTTAAAGCATTGCAACTAATTTTAAGGTTACTAAAAGTCCCCTTTGAGTTCAAAGAACGTCCCTCATAATTGCAGGCGATGCAATTTCAAACACTATACCTACGTACTGCATTCCTAATAAGTACTACAAAAGGTAATTCTAATACTCTCAGCGTTTGGAGGCTGCAGCCTTTGTAACAATGGTAAATACTGTTCATGTCAAATAATTACATAACCGGTTTATGCCTCACGGGTCTACATATATTATACTAGCTGATGCGCGCGGCTTCGCCCCCGTAAAGTTTAATTCCCGTTCCCGCTTCCCGCGGGAACATATTCCCGGGATAAAAAGTAGCCTATGTGTTATTTCGGATTATACTCTATTCCTGTACCAAATTTCAGCCAGATCCCTTCAGCCGTTAGAGCGTGATTGAGTAACAAACATCCAAACATCCAAACATCTTCACAAACTTTCACATTTATAATATTAGTAGGATATATATATGTACTAGCTGAAGCGCGCGACTTCGCCGGCGTGAAATTTGGTTCCCGTTCCCGCTTTCCGTGGGAACATTTTCCCGGGATAAAAGGTAGACTATGTGTTATTCCAGACTATGCTCTATCCCTGTACCAAATTTCAGCCCAATCAGTTCAGCTGACAGAGCGTGATTGAGCAACAAACATCCAAACATCTAAACATCTTCACAAACTTTCACATTAATAATATTAGTAGGATATATAGTAGGAAGTAGGATTAGCTTTGATAGCGCAGTGGTTGTGTACGCGACTACTGTGATCGAGTTTGAATTCGGGGTTGGACCAAATATTTGTGTCTTCCACAAATCCTTTTACGAAGTTTGTATGTATAACGTAATATATTTATCCAGAATCTTGCAGACGCGACTTGGGAAACGTGGGGTGGGACGACTCTCCGCTAGATGGACCTATGATCTGAAAGAGATCGCAGTGAAGAACGTGATGCAAAAGGCGTAAGAGCGTTTCCTAAGGCGTAAATTGGGAGAAGTCTACGTCCAGCAGTTGACTGCCATAGGTTGATCTGATAAATCGATTTAAAATATAGACAACGGATATAATGTTCATCAGTTGTATTCTTAGATCATCTAACCACAGGATGCGCCTTACTTAAGCATTCCTTTCTGCCAAGCCAAGACCATTTGGTCTATTGGCTTTATAAAAAGCACTGTACATCATTTTATATGATTAAACTAGTACATTTCATTGTAGTTGACTGTACAATAAAAATTAACACACAACAGCCATTACGCGTTTGTCGATTAATACATTTTTAATATATATAATGAAATTTTATTAGTGTTTGTGTTTCCCCCTTCACCCGCTTTGACTAACAGAATATTTTTGTATGCGGTGGTTCACAAAAGGCTAGTCCCGTGTTATAGGTATGGTCTAAGGTTGTATTAGATCATCTCCTTTGCCCACCGCACATTGTACATATGAAAGTAAAGTGACTGCGAATACATTCACTATCATTTTATGGATACCTACCTACTACCGCTGCATTTATAAGTAAGTGTGTCAATTACAAAACTTCAATTTTCACTGTAGAATAAGCAAAGCATTACTTAGTTAGATTGCTTCGGCGGCGCAGCGGTAAGTGTGCGACTGCCGTGCTAAGATGTTGGGTTTGAATCTCGGATTGGAAAAAAATATTTGTATTATAATCCGTGATGTTTGATTCGAAGTTTGTAAGTTTCAAAGTACACATATAATGTACTTGAGTATTTAGAAATATTTAATTAAGAATGTTTATCTGCTGTCTAGATCCGGTAGTACTGGCTTAATTTGGACTTGACAGAGTTGACAGTGCTGTGTAAACTGTCAGTGGTTCAATTATTGTATTACTAGCTGTTCCCCGCGGCTTCGACCGCGTAAAGTCGTTATCGCGTAAGAGTCGTTATATCGTGAAATCATAACCCTCCTTTTGCGCAGTTGGTTAAAAAGTAGCCTATGTCCTTCCCAGGGTCTCGAACTATCCCTATAGAAAATTTTATCTCAATCGCTCCAGCCGTTTAGGTGTGAAAGCGTAACAGACAGACAGACAGAGCTACTTTCGCATTTATAATATTAGCAGGGATAGTAGGGAAGTAGAGACCCTTGGAATCACTAGGCCTAGGTAAAGTTAAGTCAAAGTTACACTCATGTATATGTACATTATGGTCTTTTGTCAGTTTTTTGTCCCACGTAATAGGTGCGTTGGATTGCCGTGTTGAACACTGAGTCCGCGGGTCCAGTCCAACCAACAACCAGGTCAAAGTGATACATATATGTATAGTCAAATACCTTTTACATGTTGTGATCACTGTTAGGGTCAGTTCCTATATCCTATAACTGTACAATTATAGTTACAAGTTGTATAATACAATTGTCATACAATACACACACATTACCACACAGTACATATCTAATACACTGTGACAGTGCCCAGCATTATGCTCCACTGGCTATGGGTCAAAGTCGTTCATTGAACCCAAGGTCACGAAGCTTTAGTTCTTAGGCAATATTATATAGTTAATTACCTAACCTACTTATTAATATTAGATTAAGAAATTTAAGATTAATTCCACTTTGAAGGACAATGTAAGTTGGTCCAAAGCACTTAAATTACTACCCGTTCGCTCTAACTTTGCCGCTGGCGTAGAGGCGTATATCCGATTTTTTAATTAGACGAAGTAAATTGACAGTAACTAATTTCCCAGCGTCATAGAAAATAAGCAACATTGTATGAAGAAGTGACATTAGTTGCTGTCAATTTACTTCGTCTAATTGAAAATTCGACTTTAGTATGGAGCCGAGCGGCAAAGTTAGAGCAAACGATAATTAATTTCAGTTTCTTTTAATTCATTACATTAGGTACGTATTTTTATAGAAGTCATTTCAAAGTCAGACAAATCTATATAGAATCCTGCCATTTATAAAAGTTATCAACAAATAATACAAATTGCGCTACAATTAAGAAAATCGTCGAACAAAACTATCTGTATTGACACAGTTCTCTAATTACAAGAAATCCCTGCCAATATAGCGAGAAAGATGCCTAACTCACATTGCATAAATTCTCCTTCAGCGAGCTACGTATCAAGATCCTTGACATTGACAGTTCATGAAAGCAAGGAAAATATTTTACAACCTTACGTAAATTATCAATATTACATTGAGAGGAGGATGCCTAGGTTCAATGTTTTTTTAAGAACTCTACGGGTTTGAGATCGGGAAGGCTTCTTCCGCGCACGCTTAGATTGTGGAATGATCTCCCAGCTCCGCTTTTCACAAACGCCTACAGTATGGGGTTCTTCAAAGGACGTTTTAGAAGGTTCTTGCACGGCGGCAGCGTGAGTGTAGAGACGGTGTTGCAAACGTTCATAGACCACGACAACCACATGCTGTCACCACATACTATCACCGCTATATCATCAGGTGGGTCGTAAGTTTGTCTGTCACATTAGTAGTATAAAAAAAGTGTGTGCATGTAACCTTTACGCGCGATTGATGTACAACTTCTTTGCCATTGACTGCAAATATCATTCATTCGAATTTTGCCCGCTATTCAAAATTCAAATAGTAAGCGTTACATACTTCCGTCAGAAAAAAAATCTAAGTTACTAATAGTCGCGCCTAAAGAAGTTTTATTTCAAAAAGTGCTTGATGTAGAGAGTCGTATAAGTATGAACGAGTGCATGTCAGCAGTTTTGTACTCGTAATCGAGCGCTACATTTCCTTTAAAACGTTAAATTTCTTTTAAAGATATCCCCAGACATTACAAGTCGGTACAGAAGAGGTTATTCTACCTAGGTCAGCTCTAATGCGTTGACAACAATACCGGGAGTGGCAGTCATCATAACTTTTCTTTTAAATAAGTACAGGTGGCCTTGAGTCACAAGAAGTGGTAGCAATATTTCAACATTATAATTAGCATATTTACTAAAACAGGTATTTATTTAGGTAAATACAAGAAAACTACCGTTGATGTGAAATACTACACACCTAGATTGCTTAGAAAGGTCTCGTTATATAAGAAAGGCACAATGTCTTGATGTCAGGCGATGTTAGGTTTTGTTTAATTTGCACGTCATATGCAAAGACTTCTAGATAAACTGAGGTAGACACGCCGTACTCTAACAAAAGAGATTTCAAAAGCAATCCTCAAACACACACATTGCTAAGACTACACTCACTTATAAATAACATTTACGTAATTGTCACCACAATAACAATATACGAAAAGACCAAGAGTAAAAGAGAAGGCGTATGGACTCCGATTGCAAGCCGAGTACTCTCGAAGTTTTGACTCCCTACAGTGCGAGCAACACTGCTACTCGTAATTAGCTGAGTTTATAGGTTTCAAAAATCGGTGCGTAGGGCATGTCTACCTCAGTTTATATAGAAGTCTTTGGTCATATGGGGTTATGTGAAAAATTATTATTATTTTATGGTAGACTTCATTATGGGTTACGATTAGATTTGTGTAGAATAGACTTGACTACTGCAATGTAGCAGAAATGTTGAGAGTTGAGCAAAGTTTCGAAACGTTGATTAAACGTGAAAAAGACTCTACTAGAACCTGAATTATACAAACCGTGTGAGTTTAAAGACGTTGTAATGTTTCACATGTCACGTATAAACTGTGGATTTCAGTATTTCGAAATTGGGAATCAATCTTTGTTTATAAACAGAAATAAATAGAGAAGGTCGGGAATACTGGGACATCCTTCCGAAGGCTTACACTGTGCTTTCGGCCGTAGGTAGTGGTAGTACACTGTGAGTTTTACTCAGTATGAGTTTGGCCATTTGGTTTGGTATATCCTCCATGAGGGATTAGAGATAATTTTGAAAAGCAATTAGTATGCTTACTAAATCACGTATAAAATGTGAAAAATTATCGGTCTTCATGAGGTCCAGGTATCCATGAGGAACTTCCACACGTAAAAAGACGATATTTGTGTGCAGAGATCAGCATACATAAAATAAGCAGATTGGTGAAACCTTTTAATCAATACTTCCCACCAATATTAAAGAAGGGGAAGAAGTCACTTAGAAAGTTTTCACAGGGTCGGCAGCGCGAGAGTGGCGCCTCTGGTGTTGCGAGCGTTCATAGGCTGCGGTGACCACCGGTCCTTCTGGTGGGCCGTATGCTTGTCTGCCACCTTAGTGTTATAAAAAAAAAGAGGATCTAGTTGGGCTCTGCTATACTTCGTCCGTGACATAATTGAAACTCCATTTCTTAGTGACTCCTTCTAAAATTTTCGAAATCCATTTTTTAGTGAATGCCTGCATCGTGATAACAATCTTGGTACTAGACAAATTTGACGCAAATCAGTTCAGCAGTTTGAGTTGCACGTTGATAAATTAGCCAACCACTCAGTACACAAATATTTTTTTAGTGACTAAACAAAAATTATTGTTAGTACAAATGATGAAATCGGTTATTAAAGAAGAAGGAATCGATGTTACGGAACGAATGTAACACTTGTTGCACGTAAGGTTTTAATTGCTCACTGGTCTATTTGAAGTGAACTAGTTAAAGGCGTGTGTTTGAGGAAACCTTCTTGATTTCCTTGATAGTTGCGGTGAACTGTTTGAACTTACTGTGACACGAATAGTTCTTTGTGAAATATACTTTATTGTATTGGCACATTTGCACATGAAATTATACATGAAATGAAGAGCATACATGTTATTTATATGACTGCATGGTCATTGTGCATGGTCTCGAAAATTACTGTGCATAGATAAGAGGGTATTAGTTATTTGAATGTTAGAGAAAAATGTAGGGTGCTTGCTTTTCATAAGAAATTTAGGTCATTTTAAGAAATTTTTCATTTGTTTCCACACGCTTGATTTTTTTTCACAAAAGTGCGGCGATTAAAAAACGAATTAAGTAGCGACTTGGCTATTAGAAAAGGGTGGCGGTGAGTTTTTATTGCCAAGTTCTTTCTTTTCTTACTGCTCTACCTACTTTATCTTGCGAATCTGGGAAATGTAAATGCAGAAGCAATAATCTTTTTTTTGAAGTAAAACTTCTTTAGGCGCGACGAGTAACTCATATTTTCTTTTTGACGGAAGTAACGCTATTTGAATTTTGAAAGTACGTTTCCGCTATTCAAAATTAGAATGAATGATATTAATATAACATTTAATGCCGTCAGTGACAAAGAAGTTTTACTTCAATCGCGCGAAAAGGTTAGACGCACACACCATTTTTTTTTTCTTTTTTTAAAAATCCGTCATGGACTCTTACCGACTAAAAACCAAGACGGCCCCTACCTACTGCCTACGCTTGGGAGCCCCGTACGTTGGGGTAAGCCCTCGGAAGGATATCCTCAGGATTCCCAACAGACCTTGGCTGCCACTGCGAGCTCACCCAGGGGTTTGGGTAGTATTCCGAGTCTTTGCGGAACTCGGGTGGGAGAGTTTTCTCCCACTCCCTCCCCACCGCCTCTTTCAACAGCATGACCGGCTCGCAGAAAGACGCAGCGGTGTCCTACTTATTTCCACTGGAGATCAAGGCTCGCACCATGGTCTTCAGTCAGAGAATGTCCACGTCCAGACCTGCCACGATGACCTGGCGCTATTGCACCCACTCTGTACACTCCACCAATGTGTGGCGCGCTGTGCCCTCACTGCATTCCTCGCTAGCTGTCCTGGCACTTGGTGGTTTCCCAATGTTTTTGCCACAGATACTTCCCAACGATTTCGTGCCCGTTAAGCAACTGTGAAAACCTTTGTTCACCAAACAATTCATTGTACCATATAATAAAGAAATTAAAAGGAAAATGATATCAGATAATGAACCTTTGCTAGTTTAGTTAGGTCCTACCTGTGTAAAATTGTGACTGACCAACTGAGAAAAAGCTGTTTCATGAAGAAAAACAATTCTTACATACATAATTGCAAATCTATGGGTTCTAAAAATTCGAAATCTATGGTTTATACTAAAAATTTAAAAAAATATGCAACACCAGCTGATGCCCGCAGCTTCGCCCGCGTAAAATTTGTTCCCGCGGGAAGTTATTCCCGGGATAAAAGGTAGCCTATGTGTTATTCCAGACTATAATGTATCTCTGCACCAAATTTCAGCTCGATCCGTTCAGCAGTTTGAGCGTGAAAGAGTAACAAACATCCACACTCACAAACTTTCGCATTTATAATATTAGTAAGATTTTAGGTCTAATAATATTGCAGTTTACGCAAAGATGTGTACAAATGTCTGATTGCGTCGAATGTCATCAAATCATATGATGAAAATGTCACACATTTAAATGGACGGATAATTAAAGTTTTCTTTAAACAATATCATACGTGAGAACCCGTGCTCTATTCTAGTCTAATAGATGCATCGTCCTACATTATAACTAATTTCACAAAAATGCAACATTTTGTAATAAACATCACGCTATTAGTAATATAATTTATACTAGAGACCCCGTTGGCCGTCCAAACTCGATCATAATTCGTTATAGATATAGCGTTATACACGTCTTCTCTATACAAACTTTGACTGTTTGTTTTCAAGCTTAATTTCCTCAAAAAAAGGGTACAAAGTTTTTTTTCACGTACTTATATATAGATATGGACATTGCAAAGTCTAAGCTTATTGACATAGGTAACAATTGCGTGTTTATCCCCTCCTTAAGTGGTGGTGCGATCAGGCCGAGTGTTTGGTAGAGCGAAGCCTTAGTATCTTACCATCTCCTCGAGCAGCCTGCTCGGGGCGATCCTGGCAACCTTCTCAACCAACAAACCGGACTGAAACATGCAGTTTAAACTATTTATTGTGATATTAGTGATACACTGCGCAACCGCAGATTATTACAAAACGAAACGTAAGTGATTTTTATTAGTTTTTTGAATTCCCTGAAGAGAAAATCGGGGTGTTTTTAATTGGATTGTGTGCGTCTGGAACATCGTGGCTCTTGTAGTGATAAACTTAATTTTATGCGGTTTATAATAATTAAAGGCTAGTTTTAGCAGCGGTTCTTAGACAAGTTTTATCTAAATCGGTTCAGCCGTTTGCTTTTCATTTGTATTTTTGTGTTATTTATACATTGAGAAGCTTTGTACTTACGTCAAATTTGATTTGACCTAGTGATCTAAAATTTAATTTAAATCAATAAGAAATCAACAAATAAAACCTGTCTCATGTCGTTTCACAACTGGTGATATTGCATAAAACAGTTATCGCCGTTATATCAGAAGTTACGGCATTTTCTAAGGTATTTGCTGCAACGATTGCGTCTATCTCGGTGACAATATACTTAGCGGTGTTTTTATTGATATTAAGATGTACAAGAAATTGTATGTATCTTACGTAAACGGCGTAACTTACTTCGCAGATAAGCGGTTTTGCAGTTCTACATAAACATGTTGTCCTTATTTTGTAATGGCGCAAGTAAAAGTAATTACCTACTTAGCTTTGTAAACAAAATAGCCAGGTATTTCAATATTTAATATACACTACCCTACATTTATAATACAAAATGCAATGTCACTTATTATGCGTTTATTATGTGGAACAATATTTTCCAAAATGTTGCTAAATTATTGGGTTCGAGAGCAGAAACGCTTCAAAAAAATATTTGCATAATCTGCAGGTCTCATTTCTGATACATCCTTTCAGTTTAAGCTTTTAAGTACAAAACATTCATTTTTGCAATCGCAAATAGGTTAACTACCTTACATTGTTCCCAATTGCTATATACAGGTGCTTTTAGACTCCTTTACACTGCCATTTAAATCGATTTCGTCACAGCCTACTTTTATAACTTTTATGAAATAAATTCTAAAATTGGATTTAAATAGATCAAGAATTGCGTTGGTTAACAAATAACAGTGTTGCTACATTATAGGAGTTCACTCGCGTCGCTCCAATAACATTGATATTAATGTTATACAAGTGGCAAATGGATTCTTTTACGTGTGAAAATACTTATTAAATCCTCCTATCTGCTAAAACCATACGATGCCCTTTAATCTGCCTACGGCATGAAGTTCCGAGTACACCCTCGAAAAGAAATCCCCAGGCCAAGTGACACTGGTATCAATTCTAGAACACTACCTTTTTTTCTTTTATAAAGGTCTAAGCTGCTTTTCCACCACATGTGCTCCAATATGTGATCCAATTTTATACAAGTGGCAAATGGATTCTTTTACGTCAGAAATACTCATGAAATCCTCCTATCTACTAAAACCATACGATGCCCTTTAATCTGCCTACGGCATGAAGTCCCGAGTACACCCTCGGAAGAAAAACTCCAGTGCAAGTGACACAATGGTATAAATTCTAGAACACTACCTAATTATTATAAAGGGCTATGCGGCTGTTCCATTACATGTGCTATTTTATATGGACCTATGAATATTATTGGTAAATTTAGATATCAAACACGTATTTGGTGGAAAAACAGCCACAACCACAACTGACTTCCTTCAAGGTCCTGTCAGCTAAACTAAATAAAATATGTGCTCGGAAACGCCAATGGCGGAAATAACAATTAATGAAATTAGACGTTTCTCTAATTTCTTTGGTACGATTTTGATTGTTGTAAATTATAGCTATGTGTGAGCGTGTCGTGTACGTAGGCACTGAATTTGGCACGTCTTTGGAAACTAGTTTCGCAGTAATTGTTTTCTGGTTGGTCAGAATGCTGAAAATTGTGATTGCAAGAGTAATATAACTATTATGAGTTATTCCCACTTAAAATATTAAACGGTCTGTGTTAGTATCAACTGAAAGGGCTTGATGACCAAAACCATAATGCCACAACATTTCTCACACTTTTTAGAGCATAAGTTTTCGGTAGTCGTGTATTTTAGTCTCGAAACTCTACAGTCAGTCAGGCTTTAAGTTTTTTATTAAATAACTTGTTTTGCTGTGCTGTGTGCATTTTTTGCACATTATAGATCATCATAAATTATTTTTAGCATTGTACCTATATGCGCAAGAAAATAATTAATTGGTATAACATTATGTATCTACGTTCACTTATTTATTTGTATGTATTTTGGTGTTACAATGATATCATTATCTGATCGTCTTGAATACCATTATTTTTGAAATAGACTTGTTAACCTCTAAGAAAATGTGAAGGTCTTATTCCCATGATCTAAGTGTACCAAGGTAACATAAAATGAAACAGATGAATGATGAGATGGCAGTTGCTATTAAATCGAATGACATAAGCCTATTATATGTGTCATATTCATTGGTTTTTCAATATTAATACATTTATTGTTAAAAATGGCAAAGAAGCATAATTATTACATATCTATATATTTACTTTATTACTATCTAAACTAAACCTAAATAAGGCCCCCGTGGCATTGTGCCAAAAGACTAGTAGCATTCCCCCTTTGAATAGCAATACCTATAATGGTTTTTGTTCGACAACGGTCAATGTTAACCGAAACAATAACTCGATCGAAACAGCAGGTCAAATCCTCTTTGGTATGGGCTGTAACTGCTGTAAGCCTGTAAGAATTCCATACGCACAAGAAAATTATATTTTTTTAGGTCACATTACACTGTCCTTCCGATTGCTATTTAGGAAATGCATAGATTTGCTAGGAAATTTGTTTAATATAATTTATTTCACACATTTCCGTGCGATTTTAGGAATTACATACATTTCCTAGGAATCGGTTGCAACGACGGATTACATACATTTCCGTTAACAAATACATACAGTTGCTGCTTTGCCAGTTCCTTTTTATTGAACTTGGCTGGAGACGCTGCCGCGTGTCTAGATTAGCATTTATTTTTTCCTGGACGATTACAAAGGAATCATAACGTAATTAATTTTAAGAGTCACGATCAGAAATAATTGGCCAATTACAAATTCAATGACGAGGTTGTCAGACACTACAAATTAATGATATATAACATAATGATATGCATAAATTGGTTATGTTTTTTATTCTAACTACTAGCTGTTGCCCGCGACTTCGTACGCGTGAAAATTGTTACAATGCCAATTTGATTGCTCTCTGCTTAGCCCCTAGGATATGTAGCGTGATAATATATAGCCTATTTTAAGACCCTACCCCTAGGTAATGTTTGTGCAAAATTTGAATCAAATCTATTGAGTACTTTTCGAGATCCTTCCGGACAAAGCAAAGCAAACAGACAAACAGACAAACAGACAAACAGATAAACAGACAAACAGACAAAAAATTTTCTAACTATATTTTCGGCTTCGCTATCTTATGCTGAACACCCAGCGAGTAATTTTTTTAAAATATTTCCAATGTACAGTTTTGACTTTTCTATCATTTTATTATATGTATAGATGACCGATGTATCGTTTTATAAAGAACGTTTTTCTGTAAGGGGTCAAGGATCCTGACAGTCCCGCCCACCAGTATGCTAATATGTAGCTATATAGTACTTGAACGACACAAGCGGAAGCTGTAAGTGGCGAAGATAACTATGCTGCGGTGGATGTGTGACCTTCACGAACCAACGTGATTATGAAAACAAATGTCCGATAAAAGCTTTCTTCCGCAAACGCTTAGATTCTGGAATGATCTCACAGGCTCGGTTTTCTTAAAAGCCTATATGGGGTTCTTCAAAAGGAGTATTGAAGGAAGCTTGTCGTAAGCTTTTTTTTGCCGCCTTACTAGTATCCCTACTAATATTATAAATGCGAAAGTAACTCTGTCTGTCTGTCGGGGGAAGGTGAGGACATATACGCTACTTTTTAACTCACTGCGCAAAAGGAGATAAAAAGACTTCTACGCGGACGAAGCCGCGGGGAACAGCTAAAAATAAGAGGCAAGAGTCTCTCTTCTTCACGGCGATGTTTAAAATAAAATCATAAACCTACACGGATACGTGAGGAACAAGTAACTTGCAAAGTTTGTTTATTTGAACGCTAGGATCTCAGAAACTATCAGTTGAATTTTATAAATTTCTATTACAGTTTGATAGTTCATTTATCCAGGATAATATAGGCTATAACTGGCAATTCTGATGCCCGCCTCAACCAAGCAGGAGAGGTAGACGATGAAAATATGCGTATTGTCAGATACAGGGATGGTGAAACTCATGCGATAATGGTAATGGTAGTAGTAGGTAGCTGACCCTGGATCCGAAATGAGGGCATTGGGCCCCACCAGCAAATTAGCGTTTTGGATTATGATCTTGTACTGTGTTCCCTATTAATTTCAGTCAGTCATAAAAAAAATTTTTCAATAAAAAATACAACCGACTTCCAAGAAATCCTGAAAAATAAAATTTACTTAGCACAAAGTAATATGTATTTTGATTTATCTGATTTTTTATTCAATATCATATTGAAGTCGGCGCCAAGTAAATTCATAGGTTTAGGGAGGTATTATTCATGGCACCAACTTCAACATTATATTGAATAAAATCTGATAAATCAACTACATATTACTTTGTGCTAAGTAAATTTTATTTTTCAGGATTTCTTGGAAGTCGGTTGTATTTTTTATTGAAAAATTTTTTTTCATTATTTTAAGTGACGGGTCAACCGAAAAATATATCTATCTAGGTGAAAGTTCTCATCAATACAAATTAATCAAGCCCCAACACAAGGTAGCTGCTGTAAATCGTTAAGGAATTCCCTCGAATCTCTTTTGGTTCCATCATCAGATCGACTCCAGACCTTTATTAATGGTAGTACATTAAAGCACTGACTTAAAAAGTTAACAAACGCACTAGTTGTGCCTATAATTTTCGGTGGTTGCCCTCGTTTTCTCCAGGATCCCATCATCAGGTCCTAACCTGGTTATAATGGGACCACCTCAGAAGTAAACCCTATTCAACAAAAAAAAAATTGAAATCCGTCTATAATTGACGGTAAACATACATAAAACATTGAGACCTTTCTTTTTTTTTTGAAGTTGGATCTATCAATCTAAGTGTAAAGTTCTCATCAATACAAATCAATCAAGCCCAAACATAAGATAACTGCTGTAAATTGTTTAGGAATGCCCTCGACTGTCTTTCGACTCTATCATCAGATCGACGCCATACCTTCATTAAAGTGTAGAACATTAAAGCACTTAATTAAAAAGGTAACAAGCACACTAGTTGTCCCTACAAAATTCGGTGGTTGCCCTCGTTTTCTCCTAGATCCCTTCATCAGATCCTGACCTGGTGAAAATGGGACCACCTCAGAAGTAACCGCTATTCAACAAAAAAAAAATTTTTGAAATCCGTCTATAATTGACGGAATTATCGCTTGACATACATAAAAAAAAATACATACAGACGAATTGAGAACCTCCTCCTTTTTTTGAAGTCGGTTAAAAATAAATGTCTATCAGTTCAGTGACTTCTTTCTACTACGTTAAGCTTAATTAGAACTAGATGGCGCTGTTCACTAGCTAGATTCAAAAATATTATATACATAAGTATTTATAGTCAAAGTTTAAAATAAAATAAGATATACCAATAAAATATCTTAGGAATTGAAATATTTATAGACAGTTACTAGCGAGAAGTCTCATTATCATGAAATGTAAAGTAGGGATGTATATTTAGTAGGCAGGTATATCAATGTACCAAGATGAGATAATATTTTGCGATCATGGTGTTACCATAGTATAAAGAGAAAACAGGTTGTGGTGTTACTATAATAACTTATGGGGACTCGTTTAGAAAATGACGAAAAAGAGGTGCATGCAAGTGTTATATGTATAGTAGACGGAAAATATAGCCAAAAATAGATTTCTAATCTAAAAGATGTGTGTCAAAAGATGCTTGTGTTGTAAATTGTATACCAATAAAATTAATGATACTTAACGTGTAAAACGATCATATAGTCAGTCCCAAATTTTTAGATGAATAGATATCTACATTTTATGACTTCAATTTAGATCGACGCGAAAGAAATTAAATAGGTATGCCAACATAATAAGTATTATATGAAGAAAATATACCTACACCTATAACTTGGTTTGCTTCGATTTTGAATTAGTATGTATTGTATAGTATTAGCTTGTTACAACTAAAATCTTACTAATATTATAAATGCGAAGGTTTGTGAGTGAGGATGTGTGGATGTTTGTTACTCTTTCACGCTCTAACGGCTGAACGGATCTGTCTGAAATTTGGTACAGGGACAGATTATGGTCTGAAATAACACATAGGCTTTTTATCCCGGGAATAAGGTCCTACGGGAAGCGGGAACTGGAACAAATTTTATGCGGGCGCAGCTGCAGGCATCAGCTAGTAAGCTATAAAAAACAACATTCCTAGCTTGAAGGACGCGTGTTGTGTATGGTCAAGGTCGCCGTATTAAAATGATGATTCTCAACGTTGCAGTTCTGTGGTCGCTACGATTTCGACTGTAAAATGTCGATGTAACCGTGATCGTTTCGGTAAATTTGTAACCGCATACTAAGAGCTCATGACTTTGCTGCTAGTAGTTATATTACATTCTACATACAAAATTCTACACTAAGCTCAAAATGTTGACATTGTAAAATATTATTAGTTACATGGGTAATGTAGGTAATACCTAGCTGGTTATGTAAGAGGACTTGAATTAAGGCGAGGGTTAACAAAGTTTGCGAAAAAGAGGTGCAAATAAAGACGTCCTTCTCGGTATTAGTATACGAAAAATGCCAGCCAAAAGTAGATTTGAAATCTACAAGATGTGCTCCAGAAAATGGTTTCATCAGAAATTGTGTATTTATTATAAATAACTAGTAAAACATCATTGAAACAGCCCACAATGTTTTAGAAGAAGCCGTTTTATGACGTCTATTCATTAATAAATGATAATAAAATTTATATCAAAGACTAAAGAAAACATAGACCTCTAAAATGGTTTTCTTCAATTTTGAATTAGTATAAGTTTTAACTAATTATAACTAATAATGTATTCAAAGAATACATCACATTGCTGCTTCCCCGCGCTCGCCCGAAAATCTAGTGCGGGGGGAGTCGTGTTGCTAGACGGACGTGTGTCGCTCTGGTCTGCAAAATATTCTCGTAAAATGTTATATTTTCATTCATGTACAGAGTAATGCGTGTAACAGAGCTCGAGTTACACAATGCATACTGCATTACATGAGAATATAATGCTTTTGAACTTATTTTATGTATTGTTTTATTAAATTACTTCGAAAGGTAGTCATGCTAATATTGTAAGCGGTACTTAATCATTTCAAAATAAATAAATGAAGAAATATTCGTGGACATTCCCACACAACTTAAACTATTATAACTTTGTGCTAAGGGATATAGACAACTGATGAAAATACTTATATTACAGTTATTATTAACACACTTCTTTTTTTGAGACACTGCTCTCAACCGTCAATTTTTTCAGCTTATTACGTCTTGGGGCGACGTAGGCACCGTCTACCGGCAACTTGGTTAAGGTAATAAAGAGAAAGAGTTGACGGTCGAGAGCAGTGTCTCGTTGGTCCAATGGTGAGGCCGTCTGTTCCGGCAAACCAGAAGACGCAAGTTCGAATTATGCTCGGGATCAAAAATTGTTTACAATTATTTGCTAGACAGTCTGGAAATGATCTGCTGGCTCTGTTGGATTCTCAAACAATTTGTTATGATTTTTTAATTCTATATTATAGTAAGCAGAGCACTAAAAAGAATAGCCCGCCGAGTTTCTTGCTAGTCTATATCTATTCATAATATTAAAACTGTTGAGGGTCGAGAGTCTGAACATGGAAGTTATTTTAAAAAAAAGAACGCGTTCTCTAATCGATACCTACTTAAGCCAAAATGAAATTTAAAATTTTCATGTCCGTCTGTATTCCGAATACGTATCACGCCGAAACTACTGATTTGAATGAAAATTGATCCGAGGAAGTTCAGGAGTTAGAGACATCTCAACTTCTCAAAACCTAGAATTCAAGAGTTCCTTTGAATGTGAGGGTAAATCTAAACCGGCGTGTTAGCTTTATCTTTATGAAATAAATTATTTTAGAATAGATTCTAAAACAATTCAGTCCACGCCCACGTTCTTTTATGATAAAGCAAACAGGGCAATTTCACTCACCGCTTGCTGAGTCTGATTAAAAAATACCTCCCCTTTCATCGTAAACGAAGTTGTGAGAGTCAGCTAGTTGCATACATACATAAATATGGTCACGCCTTTATCCCCGAAGGGGTAGGCAGAGGCATATTATTATGTCCCCACATTTCACCTTTTTAGAATTTGTCCCACGTAATAGGCGGTGAGTTGTATTGCCGTGTTGAGATAGACAGGCGCAGGTTGTGACTGCCTGCTGTTAAAATTAATCAAGCCGCCAAAACGGCCTTCAACTTCGCTTAACGACTGCCATTTTACGGGCAACCAGGACCAACGGCTTAACGTGCCTTCCGAAACACGGAAACGACGCTCAAATAACTGTCACAAAGTGGTCACATGGATGGTCACCCATCCAAGGACTGGCCATAGTGAAACACTGAGTCCGCGGTGCCACGAGCGCTTCTTATTTCTACATAACTAGCTGACCCTCGCAACTGCGTTTACGTCTATTTTTGTTTGTTTGTAATAATAAAATGAAATGAAATTTTGTTCCAAAAGTAACAAAAATTTTAAGCGAGTGGAAGACCCCCCTTTCTGGATTTGTAATAATTTAAGTACAAAACAATGAAAATATGAACATTCGTCTTTGTGAATTCGTCAAATTTAAGTTTTACGTAATGATCAATCACATTTTTTGCAGTGTATTTTTACTACACTTAAAAACAAAGGAAAATTGAAATACAAACGTTCCTTTGTTTTTAATTTTCTTTTCGCCTCTCTCTATAAAATAGAGTGCAGAGCTGCAGAGGGGCTTATGGCGAGACTTTGTCTGTAGTCTGTGACTCTGTTGCATTAAACTACGTCACTAGGTCACGTGGATTATCTCTTCAAAGTTTGAAATAAAACAAAAATGACAACGTCAATCGGATTGAACTCTCACAATAAACGTTTTAGAGAGGGGCAGTCGGGTGAGACCGTCTCACAGCTTCTTGTTTATTTGGTGAAGCGAGGAACGCATTTCCGCTACTATTTTTCTTCTTCTTCCGTGGTTCTTTTACTCTGATGTCTCTGTAGTTGCGCTACTCTATGTTAGCGAGTCATATCGCCCATTTGCTCAAGGTCGTTAGCCCTGGGTATGGCCTTAAACCTGAGTCTAAATCTTGAAATATGGAATCTTGAGAGTAGCAGCGGTTACAGTTTATACGAAAATAGAACAGAAAACTTCAAACATTTTTAAAACTCGTTCGAATCATAAATGTTAATTTTGCAGTCATGCAAAACATGTCATTAGCCGTACTCGATGGTATATTGTTGATCGAAGTTAGCCGTAGGTAGGTACTATTACAAAAGTTTATACATGAAAATACAAATGAAAATAAATTGGAATTTTCTTGTCCCAATGATAAAAATGACAAAGTGTTTATGTATCTACCTATTCAGTCAACATCCAAGGCTGTGAACATAACAAAAACAAGCTCCGCTCCGCAAGTTGCGAAAATTGTATGTTATGCAATTCCAATACTCTTGGATACTAGGGATATAGAACGTTTAAAAGTTTGCGAACTAAACGTTCCCACATACAATAGTCAACCTATTTTATTTATTGAAGTGAAACTTCTTTATCGGCGTTGGAAAAAAATTTGCGTCACGTCACGTCACGATTTTTGGTTACGCGCCATCTTTGTTCTGTTCCCCACCACGGTGGATTCGAATTAAGAGTACTTTATCCAGGGATAGCATGTCATTTAAGGGTTTTTGGACTTTTGGACTTTTGGACTTTTGGATGGGACATTGGTACTTTGGGTCTTTGGGACTTTGTAACTTTGAGACTTTGGGACTTTTGAACTTTTGAACTTTTGGACTTTTGGATGGGACCTTGGTACTTTGGGTCTTTGGGACTTTGGAACTTTGGGACTTTGGGACTTTTGGACTTTTGGACTTTTGGATGGGACCTTGGTACTAGGGCTTGAATATCGGACGCTTTTTCAGTTCCGGAATTGGGTTTCGATATTCAGTATTTGAATTCCGGAATTCCGGAATTCCGGAACTCGATCAAGTTTCGTTTTCCAGACCTACCACGAGGACCGGGCGCTGTTAAGCCGACGCTGTGCACTCCACTAATGTGTGAAGTACTGTGTCCTCACTGCGTTCCTCGCAGTGCTGGCACTCAGGTGTGGTTTCCCGGTGTATTCTTCACAGATACTTACTGAAGCCCCCGTGCCCAGTAAGCATCTGTGACAACCGGTAGGACAGAGCACCCGCACCGTAGCTCCTCTCTAGTCACTCGCCCATGACCGGTCTGACCGCCGTGATTGTGGCGATTCAGCGATTCCCCCTTGTGTGATGTGATGTGGCGATTCGGTTTGTTGCTCAAGTCCAGGTCTCCACGGTTTCCTTGTGGAGCTGGAACTGCCGAACGTAGATTTCTGGAGACGTAAGCCTATGACCCCGCGCCAGCGCCTCCTTGCACCAGAAAAGAATAAATTAGAAATATAATTAATTTATTTAAACAATTTATCAAAACAACAAACAACAATTTATTTTTGGGTGCAAGGGGCCCCGCCACCACCAAGACTCAGGAGCCCAAGCGACCTCACCTGCACGCGGTGCACCTGCTTACCACTAACGAGGCTCCGCGTAGTTAGGTACTCACATGGTGGCCTAGGCTCCCATGTGAGTGCCGGGTGGTACAATGTGTTGGTCCGGGGGGGTACCACCGTGCAGCTGTGTAAAGCCCCCCAAGTAACCCAGCCGCGGTTGGGTTGCGTTCGGGGTTCAGCAGCTGCACAGCCGGGCCCGGGGCGATGTTTGATGCAGCAGGGGGGGACCAGTAGGCGCTAAGTGGATTCTAGGGTGGCTGACGGGGGTCGGGGGCGGATTAACCACCCTGGGAGGCTGCCCCACCAGGCCGTGCTTAATCCCGATGTGGTTCGTCGTGCCGAATGGTGACCGGACTGGGACCCGGCGACCACACTCGGGGGGTTACGGGGGCCCTTCTGTCCGGCGGGTCGGCTTCCATCTCACCACACAGTCATAGATGAAGCTAGCCCCTACGCCTTGTCACTCACTGCTGCAGCAAATGTCGCTCCGTCTTCACGTCTCCCTTCTTTTCCCAACAATCATGGCAGCGCAAAAAAGAAAAAAAGGTACCACAGCAGCCGCTACTACTCCCAGTAACGTACTATTTGAGGTGGAGTTCGCTAACATCCGCGGACTCCATGCCAACCTCAACGTCGTCCATCACCATCTAGAGACGGCACGGCCAGCTGTGATGTTCCTAACGGAGACGCAAATACGCCGCCCTGCCGATCAGTCGTACTTTTGTTACCCTGGCTATATCATCGAAGAACAATTTCGAGATAAAGCCGGGGTGTGCGCGTTCGTTAGGGCGGATGTTTGTTGTCGCCGGCTGCGCTGCCTTGAGAACCCTTCCTTCTCCGTCCTTTGGCTGCACGTGGATCACGGCTCTATGAGTCAGATCTATGTGTGCGTCTACCGTTCCCATACAGGGGAAGCTGAGATAGCGGGGCCTTTTCGGCACCTCAGCGAAGGCGCTGATGACGCGCAGGTGCGGTTCCCGAACGTTGAGTTGATTTTTCTGGGGGACTTCAATGGTCACCACATTGAGTGGCTGGGGTCCCTCAAGACCGATCCTGCGGGACGGGCCGCCCATGCGTTCGCTCTCTCCCATGGTCTGACCCAAATGGTACGCGGGATTACGCGAATACCGGACAGGGTGGACCATGAACCCGCTCTGCTGGACCTACTGCTGACGAGTTGTCCAGCACAGTACGAGACGTGCTATCCGAATAATTAGTTGTCCTGAAGTGACGGGAGGCCTCGAACCGTTGGCGCAGCGAAGAACCATAGCGTCCTTGGCTGCCTTCTATCGAATATATCACGGCGAATGTTCTGAAGAGCTCTTCAACCTGATCCCACCCTCTCCTTTCCGATCCCGAACAACACGTGCCGGGCAAAGATGCCACTCACACACAGTGGAGAGAAACTTCGCCAGAACTGAGCGTTTCAAAAGATCGTTCCTCTGTCGAACTATAAAAACATGGAACGACCTGCCCGCACACGTGTTTCCCTCATCTTACAATCCCGGGTTCTTCAAGAGGAGCGTAAAAAGACACATCACAGGGCCGCCAACTTGAGGACCACTGTCAGAAGTGGCCCCCAATCGCTAGATGCGCCACGGCTTTCCATCAGGCTGGTGGCGACGTCAATTTGGCGATATAAAAAAAAAACAAAAAAAAAACCAGGACGCAAGTTGCCTCGCCCCGCTGCCAGATCCTCGAGACATGCCGCCTCTGAGCAACGGACCACGCAGCACCCAATCGTAACCGATGTTTCACAGAAGCGGTCTTAAGACTGATCTCTCCGGAACACCGCACGACGTATTCCGCTGACCCGACTGGGCCCTAGCCAGCTTGGGTAAGTTATTGCCCTTTAGGAAATATAGGTCCCGACAATTCGACGGAAGTAGGGAGGCACTCCATGATAAATAAGCGCCTCCCTAACGCAGCTCCAGGGCAAGGTGTTGAAGGCGATGCCGGTGTTTCTTGACATCGCCATGCATCGCTTTCAACACCACCTCACCCTACGATGTTACTTCCTCCGTCAGTCTTCTAATGCGCATGATCGCATCCACGGTGGAGCGCCCTTGACGGAAACCAAACTGGTTATCCGCCAGATCTGGCCCATGCGTGTGAGGTGCCCGACTGTGCGCTGTGCAATGATCCGCTCAAGGAGCTCCTTGAGCGTACCATTGTTGGGGATCGGCCGGAGGTGCTCAACGAAGCAACACGATCGGTCGAACCCCGGAAGGTGCCACCTTACCTTTCAGATCAGAACCAGTTTCTTTGTCTTCCAGACCTTGGGAATCTGGCCTTTTCGAGGCATGCACTAAAGAGCCCCATCACTCGAGGCCCGAGATCCTCAAGAGCCATGCAGGACCCACGTTCGGCCTGGAATGCTGTAGGGTTCAGGGACACGGTCCGTGCGGAATCTAAGCCACAGTACATTCGCCCCTAACTCACCTTCATTGACTTCGGGCACGTCGTTCTCGCTGTAATCAGTGTCGGGCGCCTGAGACGGAGCCATGTGCGACGGAATATGTTCCTCCGCCTTGATGATAACAGGAAACCCAGGACCCTCCTCACTCTGGGTCAGTGGAGCGCCTTGGGGCAAAGTTTGTCCCCAACAATAAGGTACCTACGGGCCTCATGAGTTCCATCAGAACTACTAGAACTATGCTGAGCGAGACCTCTGTCAAATTCTTACAGCGTTAAATTTAACTTGTAGCATAAGTCAAAGCTAAGTCTAAGTTCGCACTATAAATTGAAGTCTAAATGTAAAATAAATACAAAAACATCAGCAATAATATTATTATTATTTAAATAGTATGTTTTCTGTCAAATACCGTAATATTTTATGGATTTACATTCTTAGTAGGTTTTAGAAATATCATCAAATAAAATGATTAATACTTGGGTATTTAGACATAATCGAATTAATTTGTTAATAGAGAAATCCTAAATTATCAACATTGTAGTAATTAAAGGTAATTAAATTGCATAAGAAGCTTATAATATAATCTACATTTTTGTTTGTAACGAAATTAAAGAAGCGAAAATATTTTTTTTTTCCAATATCGAAATACCGGTATTGATCTCGCCAATTCCGGAATTGAGAACGATATTGGATTTTATCGGAATTCCGGAATTATGTCAATTCCGGAATTCCGGAGTTCAAGCCCTACTTGGTACTTTGGGTCTTTGGGACTTTGGGACTTTTGGACTTTTGGACTTTTGGACTTTTTGAACTTTAAGACTTTGGGACTTTGGGACTTTGGGACTTTGGGACTTTGGGACTTTGGGACTTCGGAACTTTGGAACTTTGGAACTTTGGGACTTTGGGACTTTGGGACTTTGGGACTTTGGGACTTTGGGACTTTGGGACTTTGGGACTTTGGGACTTTGGGACTTTGGGACTTTGGGACTTTGGGACTTTGGGACTTTGGGACTTTGGGACTTTTGGGCTTTTGGACTTTTGGATGGGACCTTGGTACTTTGGGTCTTTGGGACTTTTGGAGTTTTGGACTTTTAGACTTTTAGACTTTGGGACTTTTGGACTTTGGGACTTTGGGACTTTGGGACTTTGGGACTTTGGGACTTTGGGACTTTTGGCCTTTGGGACTTTGGGACTTTGGGACTTTTGGACTTTTGGATGGGATCTTGGTACTTTGGGTCTTTGGGACTTTGGAACTTTGGGACTTTGGGACTTTGGGACTTTGGGACTTTGGGACTTTTGTACTTTTGTACTTTTTGACTTAATTTAAGGAAAATAAAAAAAATAAAAAATTATTCCCTTTGAAATTTTTAAAAAATTATTTAGGTTTGTCAAAATTGGAGGTGAGGTGAAAATTAAGTTTATGAAGAAGTTTCACTTCTTACGTGTGTACACTAAGTACACGCAATTTTTTTTTCATAGAGCAACACGACCTATAACTTTGATCTTTAAATGAGGATTGTTATTTAGGATAATTACTCATGTAAATTATTCGAAATAACCATTAACAGTGTGTGTGATTGTTTACTATTCTTTATAATCGAAAACATAAGTTTATACATATATACAAAAAAATCTGTAGACCTATCCCAGATTTCATTTTTAAGATATGTTAGAAGGTCTACTAGTAAATAGAAAATGCAAGTCTGCATTGTACTTAAATTTGCACATGTGCATATTGTGCTAAAGTTTTAAATAAATAACAAACTTTTAAATAAATGATAATTCTAATATCTTTCATAGATATAGATAAAATAAAACTTAAGCAAAGTTTTTATTAAAAGATACTAATTTTATAATTTATTAATGTTATATAGGGGAGGATGTAGTGTGCCTTCACGAAGAGCGTTACCTGTGCTCGGGCCCTCCCCGTAAGTAGCGGCGAAAGCGAAAACGCGAAACCAATCACTACCGAGAAATGAGTCCCGACAGGGCTAGGGCGTCCCCCCGAGGCGACGCGTACCGGTGTGCCCCCGTCGGTATGACTGCATGCGCACGCGGCGAAGGGGGCCGCCACCCTTCACGAAGCGCCAACTCTGGCGGGATGCGAGGAGCCGAGTGCCGGATAGGCACGTGGAATGTGCGTGGTGGTATGGAAGGTAAGATGAATGAATTGATAGATGTAATGAAAGAGCGATGCCTGGATGTATTGTGTGTCACAGAGACGAAGCGGAAGGGGAGCGGCATCGACGATCTTCCTGGCGGCATAATTGCTTTGTGGTCCGGAGTGGACCAAGAGGATCATGCCAGTAAGGGAGTGGGTGTCTTGCTCTCCTCCCGTTTGGCTTCTGGAGTGAAAGATTATGGATTGGCAGGCCCAAGACTCCTGTGGGTACGTATAAAACTGGGGATCACGAGAGTTTTTTTGGTCGCAGCCTATGCTCCCGTCAGCTCGGCTAATCCCCAAGTGCTCGCGGAGTTCTGGGATTCCGTTAGGGACGTCCTCGATTTGGCTGAGGGGAATGAAAAGTTGATCATGTGTGGTGATTTGAATGGATGGGTGGGGACCAAGCGAGATGGCTTCGATGCTGTCCTTGGTCCGCATGGAGATAAGAGAGCGAATGATGCTGGTAAGTCAATCTTAGACGTATGCTTGGAACGAGACCTCCTTGTGGCGAACAGTTTATTCCGTCACAAAGATATCCACACGTATACTTGGAGACGGAAGGAAGAAAAAAGTGTAATTGATTTGATTTTGATAGACAGTCGTCTCCGAGAGGCTATAAGGGATACAAGAGCCTACAGAGGCCCCACTCTTGAAACTGACCACTACCTGGTGGTAAGCCGGTTTGTTGGTCTTTTCAAGAAGTGGAGGCACTGGCGAGTGCGTGTCCCCTTCGGAGACTATGAAAGGATAAAGAGTGAAAAACTGGAAGATGAAAGCGTAAGGAGTATGTATGTAGGCTTAGTCAGTGAAAGGCTTGCAAACGCGAGCCTTTCCGACTTAGATGTGGATGAATGCTGGAATATTATGAAAGAAAGTATAGTGGATAGTGCAAAAGAAGCATGTGGGAGTGCAAAGAGACATGAACATTCGAAAGGTGATGCCTGGTGGGATGCAGAGGTACAATCCTGCGTAGCAAGAAAGAAGAAAGCGTGGTTGGATTATGTCTCATCTTTGCAACTGAATGACAGTATGAAAGACACGAAGAAAGAAATTTACCGCCTCTGCAAGAATGAAGCCAAAGCTTTAGTGAAAGAGAAGCGTGAAAGAATAAATTTGATTGCGGAAGAGAAGCTGACGAGGAACTTCGAGACAAATACCAAACTCTTTTGGAGGGATGTCAAGAAGTCTCGGAGCTGTTCGTCAGTTTCCAGAATGGATAAGATGAAGAGTAACGCTGGGGACATTCTTGCGGACCCATTAGAGGTGTTAGAGCGGTGGAATGAGTACTTTGGAGAAATGTATGAATATCTCCCGGATGCGGGCACTGCGAGGGAGTCGATGACTGATCTTGCGGTGCAAGCATCAAGCGGAGATATTACTTTGGAAGAGATTGAATTGTCGATACGAAGCTTGAAAAATGGAAAGTCTGCGGGAATTGATAGGATATCTGCTGAAATGATCAAATTAGGTGGTCCTTGCGTCCGGGACGCCTTCTGGTCATTGAGCAATCTATGCTGGAAGACTGGAAGGGTCCCAATGGACTGGAGGCGTGCTATCATCGTGCCCTTGTATAAAGGCAAGGGCTCACGTATGGAGTGCGCCAACTATAGGGCCATCAGTTTGATCAGTATAGCAGCTAAAGTGTATGGCAAAATTATTGAAAGGAGAATGAGAGTGGAATCTGACGGATTACTGTGGGAGGCGCAGGGTGGTTTCCGAAATGGAAGGGGATGTATGGACCAAGTTTTCTCTCTCCGCAACATCGTAGAGAAGCAGCTGGCTGTAGGCCGGAAGGTTTTCTGCGGTTTTGTGGACATGGAGAAAGCATTTGACAGAGTTGTACGGAAGGATCTCTGGGATATATTGCCAGGATACGGGATTGATGGTGCGCTGCTTCGTGCTGTGCAGTCTACATATGTGGGATGTACGGCATGTGTGCGGGTGGGCGGCAGCCTGTCTCCCTGGTTTGACGTCGACATTGGCGTCAGACAGGGCTGCGTGCTGTCGGCTCTGCTGTTTGTCCTGTACCTGGACGATTGTCTTAAGAGAGTAAGATCGATGAATGTTGGATTGCGAATGGGTGACTTGCTTGTGAACTGTTTGCTGTATGCAGATGATGCCGTGCTCATAGCCGAATCGCCATCAGAACTACAGTCACTAATCACAACGATGAAAGATGATTGTCTAATGAGAGGCTTACATTTGAACGCGACTAAAACGAAAGTGATGGTATTCGAAAGAGAAGAGGACAGAACGAATGCCAGGATAACTGTAAATGATGTAGTGCTGGAACAGGTGGATGAGTTTGTATATCTTGGATGTGCATTTAGCAGGGATGGACGGTACACCGCTGATGTAGAAAAGAGGGTAACTGCGGGCAATAGTGTGAATGGAGCGTTAGGCAAACTTTTAGGTACCAAGGGCTTAAGTCAAAAGGCCCAGCTCGCAGTACACAATGCGGTGCTGATACCTACGCTAACGTATGGAAGCGAGAGTTGGGTATGGCAGGAAACGCATGAAAGTAGAATAAACGCGGTCGAGATGCGCGCGCTACGCAAAATCTGCGGAGTAACGCTCGCAGATCGCGTTCGGAATGAAGATGTAAGAAAGAGAGTTGGTCTGAAAGAGAGTGTCGGTGTTAAAGTAAGGAAGGGCATGCTACGATGGTTCGGGCATGTGGAACGAATGGGAGATGAAAGAATGACAAAACAGATATACAACGCGAAAGTGGATGGACGTAGGAGTCGGGGAAGGCCACGACACACCTACCACGACCAAATTAATCGTGTGTTAGTTGAAGGTGATGTCAAGAGCCGTAGGAACCGACGTGCATGCATGAAAAGAAAAATGAAAGTTGAAGAAGCAAGTGAGGTGTGTATGGACCGTGCCGTGTGGCGCTCGGTTCTTTCTGCCTACCCCGCAAGGGATTTGGCGTGAAGATAGTTAGTTAGTTAGTTAGTTATTAATGTTATACAAATTCGTGAAAGGCAATGTTGAAATGATAATCTGTATCATTGCCAAGGTCTAACGAAAGTTATATCACTTAAGTAACTAAAATATACATAATTTTATAATAAATTTAGTATTATAAGTAGCACATCATTGCTACACTTCGTCAATGTGCCTAGTACTTACTTACTTTAGATAAGAAATGATGGCAAAGAAAATTATATTTATGAATTAGATTTCATGTAATAAATGACATAAAAATATACCATTAAGGGTCTATGGTTTTAAGGTCTCATAAGTTCCCATAAATTTTATAATTCGTTATTAAAGTTAGCGAAGACACAGTTTTTATGGTATGACTCAGATAGATAAAAAACGATATTGGAAATGACCCCACAAAGAGAACGGGGCCACTGCAACATTTCTTGCAAACTGGTGTATCTCCTGAACTTACGGGATAGCGAGTTACAGGCGACCTGAAAATGGTCGCAGGAGGTGACTGAAGGGAAGCACAAGGCGCAGGACCCTGTATTGTGGCGGTGGTGTAATTTGGGAGAATCCTACGTCCAGCAGTAGACTGCCATAGACTAATGTGATTAAAGCTGTAGTGTAGTTGCTCGCAACAAGTAGGACTAAACTAAAAAAGCAAATTATCCAATCAATCATTAAACATAGTCTGTGGCAGTCCATTTTTTCTATGTATATGTATTCTTCTATTTCTATGTATAATATGTATGTATTTAGAAATATATAAGTATGTACATATATCAGTCGTCCAGATCCCATAACACAAGCTTTATAGCTTAGTTTGGGCTAGATGATGTTGTGTGAGAATGTCCAACAATATTTATTTATTATTTATTATTATTATTTTTTCCATAAATGTTTGTCTCAAGATTCTGGGTGTTTCTTTGTATAATATGCATATATTGAAAAAATGGTATATAAGTATTTATATCCGTGGTCTGATACCCATAACACAAGTAGGTTATTCCTAGCTTACTTTTGGATCAGATAGCGTTGTGTGAAATGCCCGTGAATATTTATGTTTATTTTACTGTTGGATGTTTAATTTTGGAGAGGCCTAAGTCGTCCAGACTTAGGCCTCTCCAAAATTACATTACAACACCCAAGACTGTGACCTTTTCTAGGTCGTCCTACATTCGTTTGCTGAATCGCGGTCTCCACTCCAGAATTCGCAAAAGTTAATTATTCGACTAAAAATAAAGCTAGCAAGAAACCGTTTCTTGTGTTTTCAATTGTTATCTTATCTATCTATCTATCTATCTATAAGCTTATAATGACATCTTACTTATTTATGAATGTTTTTTCCTATTTCAGCTGATTTCGTGAAAACATGCTTCAAAAGCGACCCGGAATTTGACGACTGCTCGCGTGAGGCCGTGCAGAACCTGTTTAACGCTTTGGGTCCAGGTAAATATAAGTACTTAGTGCTGCTTGCAATCATCAGCCACTACCTATGTAGCTTTTTGATAAGTTATAGTCAATGCCAAACGCTGTTTTTCAAGAGTTTTTTTTGCTAGCAAGATTTTAGAAGACAATTTCTGTAAGTAATAAATACCTAATTAAGATAAGTCTGGCAAAAAGTTTATACGCAGAAGAACTGCCAAATTAGTGAAATTGTCTTTGAAAATATTACTATCTTATTTTGTGATGAAAAAAAATATCACGTTAGTATAATTGCATACACATTACATAAATATTGACTTTATCTCACATTGCAGTTAAATACTGAAAAAAAAAAATACCAGTACGTATGTATTCGTAGTTTTTACAGATAAGAACATGTTTGTTTGATACATGTAGGTACATATTTGAATTTATTGCTCAAAAAACATAATAATGGATGTTAATAACATATCATTATAGAGAATTACAAACAAGAACTGGAATAATTTGAGGTTATTGTTTGTGATGCCATCAATTAATTTAAACATAAAGCAACGCGACCAGAACAATACAAGATCAAAGTCATAGGTCTTCTTGCTCTATGGGTTTTGTTTTGACTGTAAGCAAAGCGTCCGCATTTCAGCATCGCCGTTCGCGTTGTGTGCCGCTGGCCCGCTGCCGTGCCGATTGAGTTAGTTATAGCGGGCGCGGTTTCTGAATGCCTGGTTGGTTGCACAACGACTCACAGCTGGTTGTGTTGTGGTTTAACGTTCGCGCGCTATTCTTGGTGTTTAAACTCCTTGGCATTACTGTTCTCCTAGTAAAATGTGCCCTTCTTGCGTTCGTAAACGTTTTGTTGTCGTTTTGCAACAATATTCTAACCTCACAACCAACCAGCCACAGATTGCTTGCTACGATTGCTACGAACGACAAGGTTCATTGTTACAACAACTCGTTGACACGGTCTGTACAACTTTTATACGCCATGTCAACGAATTTTGTGCAAATGTGGACGGTCAAGTCTGAGGTGATATTATGAAAGAGAAATATGGGACAAACTTAGTAACTTTGAATTTAGTAAAAAAAAATGTGTCGTGTGGCTGCAAACTTTTTGATGACACTAGCAAAGAAACGTATGACTACAAAGCAGCTAAATAATTTAAATAATTTATTTCTGAGAAAGGTATATTAGTTAATACATACTATTTCTTTAAAGTATTCGTATTATATTCTAAACCGTAGGTATACTTATACTAAAGTAGATCCACAAGCCACAGTCACATAGCCTCAATTACGAAAGATCTGTACATAACTTGCGGAAAGCGAAAGCGCTATTTCTTCACATGACGCCTCAACGTATACTTACCAATACCGACCAAATATAATATATTAGGGTAGGATAATAATATATTAGGGTAGGACATCACTGATTTTACATTAAATTCAGTATGTACTTACCTATTTATTTCAGTACATAATCATAATAATAATCATGTAAGAATAAAATGTAAATAACTATTGACTAGCTGCCTAACTACCTGCTGTAAGACAATGCATGATTGTGTTCTATTACAGGATTACCTGACATCGGTGTGGAACCTCTGGATCCCTTAAAAATAAAAAAAATAAGGATTTTACAAGGAGACGGTCCCGTCAACGTCAATGCTGCTCTTGATAACGTGACCGTTACAGGCTTCGGAAAAACTGTTGTTTTACATAGCAAGTAAGTTAACTGCTACTCATTTCTTAAGCTCTGGTACATTGGCCGACTGCTCTATCGACTGAGTCGGACAAATCGTCTAGTTGGGAGCAGACCAATTTTAATGGAATCGTCGTCAATAAAAAAGTGTGATCGCAAAACCGATTTGATGAATTTAATTTACTTTTCAGAGTCGACGGCAAAACGTATAATTTTCACACAAAAGTGCGAGTTCCAAAAATAAGGATAGAAGGTACCTATGAACTAAAAGGCAAAATTTTACTAATACCTCTGGTTGGAAGAGGTATCTGTTGGTTTGAACCAAGTGAGTAGTGATTTTAACCCTCAAACAAAATACTGTATATTAATGCCATAATTACCTATGTTCTACAATTAATTTATTTTTCAGCTAACATGACAATCGATATAGTTAGTGATGTCAAAACATACAATAAAGATGAGTTCACGTTTTTCAACGTTACTGCTGCTCATGTAAAATATGCAATTGGAGGATTAAAATTACGAATGAATAATTTATTCGATGGCATTGAATCCTTGGGTATGTAATTTCAATTTATTAAGAAGCTGGTTCTAAATTTGTTTGAATTCTTTTGTCAATTCTGTTTTTTTTTTTTTGTGTAATGCCATGCTTGTATTCCAAAATAATATAATATTAAACTTAAGCTTTCACTTCTCAAGACGTACTGCATGCGCCATCTGTGAATATAATACTTGGGAAATATAAATACGTACTATCAACAGAGCGACACCTATTAGGGAATAGACGCAATAGTTTGTGTCCAGCAGTAAGAGATGTCGCTATTGCTCACAATCGAATGACAGACTGTGTGGCTCTTCACGTTTATGATAGCCTAGTACTAACGTGTTACAAATTGCAACGTTGAGACGTTGTTGAGACGTCGCTAGACGTTTGACAACATCTCAGTTTGATGTTGCCAATTTTATTCGCTATAGCTGTTGTACAGACGCGTAGACGTAGCGAACGGTTTAAATCAATGATACCTATATTTTTTCGAGAGCATTGTTTAATTATTATCACGTTGGTTTCGTAGTACTATTCCGATCCGATTCACGCAGATTCAGTCGTACAATAAAAAATGTATTGCTATTGACACGGTAATGATTGTTATTAAATTTTTGAGCGAAGATTGATTTTGCATTTTTAATGTTTCTACAGAAATAAATTTCGGAGAGTAAAATAAGAATGTGACAGCCTTGAGTACCCTTTTATATTTTTTTTAATACATTCCATACACACATATTTAGTGTACTTGAAAATTAAATAAAACATTATTTTGACAACTTTTCCAGTTTTTACTTGCAACGTATAAGAGATGGCGCTAGCAGTAGGTACTGTTCAGATTTATCTCTGTGGTTTAATATAGCATTATTTCATCACATACTTTTTTCTCTGTAATTATATTGTCGATTTCTTAATATGCAACAGATAGTTATTTATATGTATATATACAACTATCTGATGCCTGCAGCTTCGCCCGCGCAAAATTTGGTTCCCTTTTTGCGACTCCATGAGAACATAATCCCAGAATAAATAGTATAGCCTATGGTTTATTCCAGACTATAATCTATCCCAGTCCCGACCACTTCTACTTCGGCACATAATTATGTGCCTATTATCACGAAGCAGGTTTGTGGCATAGGCGCGCGACTTACATGATTAAAAGCACGTTACTGAGGGGCCAGAGGTCTCCATACTCTACTAACACTGCTTTGCTTACTAAGACATACCGGTCTGTAAGTACGGCAGCTTTGGCGGTGCTGGCGGCGGTTCTGCATGCCGACTTAGATGTGATACGGGCTGACAGAGTGGCTAACATTAGACACCTCGACACAGAAGCTTTCGGAACCAAGATAGGGATAGGGAGCAAAATTTACGACGAAGCTGTAGCCACTTGGCAACAGAGATGGGAAGTAAGGCCAAGGGTAGGAAGCTTTATCGGTTTTTCCCGGACGTGGCGGTTTGGCTCATGGCAATCGGGGTTGAACCTGATTATAAAGTGTCACTGATCCTCACGGGACACGGGTGCTTCCGTAAGAGACTTCATAACATGGCGCTTGGCCTTGTCAGCGATTGTTACTACGGCTAAGTGGACGAGACGCTGGATCACGTCCTCTGGAGGTACACCATATACTCTGACATCGACGACCGTATGATCGATGACCTGACGCGACTGTAAGTTGGCTCTGTGTACTAGCTTAATCTTGTGACCTCGGCGACAAACTTAGGCGCCTACGGACGTTCGCCCACGCATGGCACGAAGCACGACTTCAGATAGAGTTACATAGATAGTCAGGTGGAAATCAAAGTCAACTGTTCTTGTGACGTATCCCTAAAGAGCCGAACGCCAAGACGGCAGGGTCGCTCCAGAATGGAGAGAGGGCCGAGATAGTCAATCGTGGGTGTCTTGAAAGTGTGCGCCGGAAAGAGTACACGCAAGTACGGCGCATTACTCCCGACGATTCGGTCTTCATAGCTAAGAGGCTAGTAAGATCACGGGTTGGTGGAGGGGACTATCCCTCTACCGAATTTCAGCCAGATACGTTCAGCCGTTAGAGTGTGAAAGAGTATCAAACATCCACACATCGACACTCACAAACTTTCGAAGTTATAATATTATAAATATTTATCTTTTTGTTTACAGAGGAAAGCACAAACGCCTATTTGAACTCAAATTGGCGACCTGTTTCCGAGTCTCTACGACCGATATTAACTAAGACTATAGAAGACATTTTACTAGGATTCTTGCGAAAATTGTTCGATAACTTGCCGGGAAATTTTATGATAGGTGACGTTGTGAAGCCATAAGTTCATTTACTGGTAACCATAAAACAAAATAGTAATTTAAAGTATGTAGGTATTTAGGTAATCTAATTATCATAGGTTGTCACGATTAATTTAAATTCTGTACAGATACAGACAGAATAAATGAAATGAAAACTAAACTTGTATTTTTAACAATAGATCTGGAAATTTATGTTGGAAACCAACGAAATTCAACTGGGCTAAATTCCAGACCGCCTACTATTATTCCCCAATAAATAGTATTTAAGCGGTTCATTTGTCTTTAATACGATCTCCTTAAAATAATTTATGGCTATTTGTCTTGACTCCGAGTTGCTCTGGACTCTTTAATCAAACTGAAACATCCTGTTGGATGACTACGTATCAGGTTAATCAGGATTTGTGGTTCTATATTAGACTATTTGCTTTATAACAATCTCAAATTAACTTTTCTTGCCTTAGCCATAGTTAATTTTACGAAGAAATGCTAGTTACCAAGATATTTGAGAATTAGTTTCCCTGGACTCTTACTAAGAATAAGAAGCCATCCTGGCTTTATTGTAGTGTCTACTTGATTTGTATCATGTTCGTCTGTTTATTCGTCAATATTTTCTGTCATTTATTGAACAAAATTTAGGTAACCACTTTTGATACAATTTTTTAAAACTTTATCTTTTGATATTCCCAGGATTTTTCTATTCCCTAAAAGTAGTAAGCGGTATTTTAGAGTTCTAACTAACACGTTATAAGTCTCAATGCATTGCTCAGAACTAGGGAATGCAATACCGGGATACCGGGATCCCGAAATACCGGGATCCCGCAGTATTTTTGCGGGACCAGTCCCGCACGTAAATCGTGCGGGATCCCGCGGGATTAGCGGGATTGTGCAAAGGTAAACGCCATGTGTTATTCTGTAAGCGGAAGCGCGCAAACTGATTCGGTTTGAGAAAGTTTTTTGTAATTGTGACGTAATATAATAACCTAATAACGTACTTATTTCATTTTAGTGATTTAATCAGGGAGATTTGACTTTTCTTGTACTATAAAAGTATTCAATTATCTCGTACATTGCTTGCTGGCTATCGGACATGTAAAGTTAAGAGTCGTTTGGCAGACAAGAATTTTGACATGCTATGTTGTTTTGGCTTCTAATAATTTGCAGTAGGTATTTTATTACTTATATGTACCTATATCCGTTTAATAATCTTAATACAAAAGTAATATTAAATAATTTATTTTTCCTTGTGGCCCCGCGGACTCAGTATTCAACTATTCAGTAAAAGATCACTTCAGTAAGTTACATTTACTATGGCCAGTCCTTAGATGAGTAACCACTTTGTGACATTTATTTGAGCGTTGTCGTGCTTCGGATGGCATGTTAAGCCGTTGGCGTTGGTCCCGTTTGCCGGTAAAATGGCTGTTAAGCCAAGTTGAAGGCCCGGCTCGTCTCATCTCATGATGCCCTTTTCTCGAAATGTCTTTTCTCAAAAGAATAACCTAACCACGAAGGCTAATGCAGAAGCATTGCTGCGCTCCACTCCCGCCTTAGCCTTCTAACCTAACCTATCCAAGTCGGATTGAGCGGGGTTAATCCTGTAGTGCACATATTTTAAGAAAGGGACATTTTGGGAAAAGAACATTTGGAGAAAAGGACATTTTCGGAAAAGGACATTATGAGATGAGACATTGAGACCCATATAACCGTGGTACGAAACCTTGAAAGGTGCAATGTGGGCATATAATATGCCTCTGCCTACCCCTCCGGGGATAGGGGTGACTATTTTTCAGTTCTAGATGGATGTATGATACAGAATTCTATTCTTTTCTCAATTACTTTCAGAAATATGCGGGATCCCGCAAATACCGGGATCCCGCGGGACTGAGATCTCTCAGTCCCGCAAATACCGGGATTACAATCTTGATGCGGGATTGCATTCCCTACTCAGAACTTCTAAGCATTGCATTGAGACTTATTTACTTCACTGTTTTAATTATTTTGAACGAAGAATCAATTGTCGCAGACATGATAATCCATATGGGAATCCATCCATACGGGTTTGTTTTTAATTTTGAATTAAGATCGTAAGGTTTTATACCTAAATTGTGAGTTACGGAGGTAATTTCATTGTAATTTGACTGAATGTGGTTATGTTGTGTAAATATGGATACAAAGGTTTTGAGTTACTAAATGTATTTTCATTTACCCAAATATTTTTAAGTTCTTTATCTAGCTGGTTGGCTGAATTGGCAGTTATGGTAAATGGTAAAACATTTTTAAAAAAAATTAAAAAAAATTGATTGTTGGTATAAATTGAATAGAAAAATTGCTTTTAAGGCTGCAATGTTCGACCTTGACAAATCCTAAGGCAATTCGAATGATTGCAGCGTACGCTTTTGCCGGATTTCATTCGATTCTAATACATGATATTACTGTTATGAAATCTGAGGGGTTTTAAAAAAAAATCTATTTGTAAAATATTGTTCTAAAGACTGTTTATTTTATGACAAGTTTTTATGAGAATTAAACTCATTTATTTAGATATTATATCATTACTTGTTTAGATTTTTGCAATATTTCTTATTTTTTGAAAGCGATTTCGATCGAACAAAATAGGTATTTCTAATCGTGTTTTGATACGTTAAAAAAGCAAGAGTATCTAATAAATTGCAATAATATAGTTTAATCAGATGAAATCGAAGAATATTTCCTAGTAAAAAGTTCACCCCGAACAAACAAGCCTTAATTGTAAGATTAGAAGTACATCCAATGAAATACGTAATAAGTAGAAAATTAAAACCTTTCGAGAAATGACCGAAAAGTCACATCAAAATCTTCATTCTAAGGATTGCTTTTATTTAAAAAGAACTGGAACACTTATTATTGAAAGATTTAAAAAGATAGCGATGTAGTCCAGTAAACCTGAGCTCACAGATATCTTTCTGTGCCTGAACTCGATCTAGTAATTTGCTGACTAGACTCCCTTCTAGTAAGTACAATCTAATCAGCCTAGCTTAGCTAGGTTATCGGAATACTAGAAACTACATTGAGTACACTACACTAAAAAATATTAGCTTTTTACAATTTCTCAAAGTCCGAGAATTGAGGCTGTGCCAAAACGAACTTACACAATAGTTTGTTTACCGATTCGTTATTTACAGGTAGCTACGGTAAGGTAAGATTAGTCACCAATGTATTTCAGTTCAGAATTTCCATAGCGTATAACAAATATTGTTGAATTAAATTTGTGTTGAAGTATTCTAGTGAAAATTATTATCAGGTCTGTTGGGATTATCTTCTCTTACCCTTAAAATGGATTTGAAACATATTGTCAATAGGTACTATATTTTTATAATTGCCAAGTAATTCATTTATAAATCATAGCATTAACATAACTATTATGGTTTAAAATAGTAAATATAATTTGAACAACTATCTAATTACAAGACGAAAACACGCAGCATGAATAGGTAAGTAATGTACTGATATAAGTACAGTAATATTCTTGACAAGAATTTACTAAAATAACATATTATTTGATAATTACAAACCTGCCAAATAGGGCGTCCAGGCATTTTGAAATTAAGCAAAAGGTCCGAAAAATGTCACAAAAATTCACAACCACACACGCAATTGATTCACGCGCCAATAACTAGATGGCTCTCTCACCAAAGTTGAGAACAAAATAAGCGACTCTCGGTCTTATAACGTGTTTTATAGTTCGGGTAAAGCTGTATGGATGTAAATATCAGTGTGAAGGAACAAGACGCAGATCGGGGAACGATCGACCAAAATATCCCCTTACGTGGCCCAATCGATTATTATGCTATTTTAACAAAATAAACATAGGTTTCTGATAATAAATTTAGTTAGTGCCTACCTATAAATATCTGTTATAAATAGTACTCTCTTACCTTACTTACCTACCACAGTAACTAGGAAATATGGCATATTAAAATTAAAATTTGGCAAATATGGCAATATTATTTGCAGATATTATGTAGGTACAACAAATGTAAACTGTTTTATTTCTACAACATGATCATTTGCAAGTGCAGTATGCACGTGTCTAATCTTCGAAAATAAACTCATGCCCACGTTGAAACAATAAAGTAGCTATATTATTGTTTCTCGAATTTCTCCAAATGGAGCATTACGTGCCCGAGTTCATTCACGTAGATAGTTACTGCAACATAACTAATTTCTGTGTTCAATTACGTATAGTGACAAAAATTTTCTCCATCATCATCTCAGCCGGTTTGACGCCTACTGCTAGGCTTCGACCTCTCTCAAAGATCGCCCTCTCACAACTTTCGATCTGGTGTCTAGCTTATCATCTAGGAGACTATAAAATAATCTGTATATTATGGATAATCTCTAAGAAAGATGTATTTTTCAATGGAAGCACACATCAACACATTTACACCTATAGTATAACTATAGGTAACTAAATAATGTGATAGTATGTTTCGTTTCATTGAATGACATGGATTTTTTCTAGGACGTAGCTGCTCAGCAACGGATGAAACTGTGGCCGCTTTCTAGTGGTGAGGTGTGAGACTGCTGACTCTAGTTATTTTTTTATTAATTTCTGAAATGTCATAAGTTCTTTAATAAAAGCGTAGGTTGAATTAGATATTTAATACTTTGAATGCAATCGAGAGAGTAATATGATATTCATAATAACATTTTAATACCTATGTCAATGAGAGAGTTCCTAAATCCTAAAAATTGTATTTTGGATGAGAAGTTGTATATCCCGTAGATTATTAGAGCATATTCCAGGTTACCATGTCATCAAAATACCACGAAAGTAACAGTAAGTACCTACACCAAATTTCAGATCTATCGTACCTGCGAAATTCGTTCATCGCCTAGGAACTGAGTGGAGGATCTTCAAAATGTAAATTTTATTACCAAGAACTATCTTCATTACATATGCTTTCGAACAAAAAGATACATTTCAAACATTGAGTTAATATTACTGCGTAGTACATTATAACTCTATGACTTCAGATTGGTTTATTCAGCAATTATGATGCATTGGAGAAAAGAGTAACTTAGTTCAGCCAGAATGGCACAGATAGACAGACACAAGTTAATCTTTTAACATCTCTCGTTTTCGTCGGGGGTTTAAGATGAAGAAAATAGCTTTAGTTTATTTAAAACGAATAATCAAATACAGCATCTGAGCATTAAATCATCAAACAAACAGGTCGGAGTCCGTTTTATTTGGCTACTAATGTACGTTTGCTCTCTCAACCCCTACTAATAATATGAATGCAAAAGTAACTCTGTATGTCTGTTAGGTTTTCCGCCTATACCACTGAACTGATGTTGATGAAATTTGGTATAGAAATCATTTGAGTCCAAGGAAAGGACACAGGCTACTTTTTAACTGACTGCGCAAAAGGAGGGTAATGTTTTTACGCGATAACGACTACTACGCGAATGAAGCCGCGGGAATAGCTAGTCCAAAATAACAGTACAATGATCTTCCTTATCACTCAAAGCAATAATATCTATACCTAATACATTTTTTGTAAAAAGTTGAATCTGCAATAACGCGCGTAATAATTATGGCAAGCAACGCAGTGACCATGATTACAGAGGATATTGATTTATAGAAGATATAGTTTTTTTTTCTGTTTAATCTGTGTTAAAAAGTCCATAAGCAAAATTTCCCAGAGACGAGAGTTTACTGAACATTTGTTTATAACAAGCTATTTATAAGTTTGTGCCAGAATCTACGGTAAACTGGCGCGAGGCTGAACAAAATTCACGCTTGCTTTTAAAATTTTACGATCTCGTACAAGCTGTTTTGTATACTGCGATAAGTGCATAGTCGCCTTTATGACCAGAATGAATATTCATATTAAATCTAAGTAATCTTCATTTTCTTAAAAATATCATACAGAAATTATACAATTCTGATATTTTCACTTGTCAGAAGTATTCGTAGTCACAGAAAAATATTTTGTAGTACTAACATATCTCGTTGTGATCTTCTATTACATAGGTCACTATGCAGGTACTTGGTCTTTGGAAGTATACTCAAGAGATGACAGTAGGCTCGTGGTATCGGTAGCTATTGTTGCTAATTTTGTAAACTTTTGATCGAAAACTGGTCCTACGTCTAATCTGAGATCACCAAGTTCGTTGAAAAAATGTTCATTGAAAACAAGCAACAGTGGACCCGCCGCCCAACTTCCTTAGGGCTAGAAGTTTAATAAAGTTTTGATGTCGGTAAGTATCTGTTTATTATTGAGAAGCTTAGAACTGAATTAACCTTCTCCGATGAACTGTTAGTTAAAACACCCTTCGTTCCTAAACTGTTCTGTTAGTTATTCACCACCTATGTAATTACACAATAATTAATCTTTGGTTTTTTGAACCGTTTGTCTATGATTTGGTTTCACTCATCCAAACAATCCATGTCATTCTGTGCAAATAATCCATACGTAGACAAATTTAACGATGTTACTCATTGGTATGGTATGAACGGTTTCACGATACTTATCACACATGAAACTAAACTCGTCAGCAGTAGTAGCGTAGGGGGTACATCACACTTAGAAATTCCATTCTTTTCCTACTTTGGAAGCAGAAGCAACGGCAATGACTGAAAGTCTACGAGAACGCTGACCGTTCAGTCTGTAAGCACGTCTAAAATACAGTCCAATACTAAAGCGCATATCAATGCATAGCAAAGCTAAAAGAAAATAGAGGTTTAACTAAAAAAAACTGCAAGTAGGTTTGTTAGGACTGTAGAGAATGTATTTGTGAATGTGAAACATCTGTCCTGACTGTTGGAATAAATTGTGGTTTGCATAACAAAATAGTTTTTCTCTTGTAAATGCATGATGGCAAAAGGTTTATTACGTTAAACCAACTAAACCGCTGCGCTGGTAAAGTGTTGGTGTGTACTTCAGCCCTGCCTACCCTTTCGGGGATACATGATTACATTTTCACGGCCTTTTATTTTCTTACTAGAAAATAATGCGAAGAGTTCTTCAAGACATTTTCACGAAGGCATCATGTTCTTATCCAATATCCACAATATTAACCCTATGCTTGATGAGCTGACGCTTGCAGGGCAGCAGACTGTAAATTGGAATGGAAGTAGGTACTTAGTCTGCTACAGATCCTGACTAGGTAGAGCGAAGCGAAGCGAAATAATGCGAAGAGTTCTTCAAGACATTTTCACGAAGGCATCATGTTCTTATCCAATATCCACAATATTAACCCTATGCTTGATGAGCTGACGCTTGCAGGGCAGCAGACTGTAAATTGGAATGGAAGTAGGTACTTAGTCTGCTACAGACCCTGACTAGGTAGAGTGGCTGTCAATGAGTCAGAGTGTGGTTATGCAACACAAGCTACAAAATTATCTCCTATTAAGAAAAAATATACCTACCTATTATTATTTTCATAAATCCACACGCTTTACTAGTATTTTTTTCCTTTTTGATGAATAGTTAAGTAAAAACTTGTCCCTAAGTATTGTTTTTAAATGTACGTACATATATATATGAATTTAAAATGCTTAACATTCTCGTGATGTACCTACAATATTATTGCTGCCCCAATGATGTCCTTTAACGTGTCATTGACGGAGTGTTACAGTTACACACATCCACATAATGCGAGTGTGTGCATTAACGTCATATCATTCATCGTTTTATTGCATTTACATTGCACACAAGTTTGTGCATCGAACTACCTCTTTATTCTGTATTCCTCGTACATCGAGTTCCTGGTAAGACAGTTTGTTGCATTATTTTACTGACTTGCATTCTTACATCAAATAGTAGTAAGGGTAAAACAATGATGTTATAGTAAAAAAGTGGATATACTTTAATATCATTGGGGTAAAATGTCTTTAATAAACATTCTGCTTGTATTATTGTACCTATGTCATCTAAAATATTTTATTATTCTTTAAAATATATTCATATACTTATATGTTATATTCGATTCAAGACCAAAACGAAATTATTCCAGTTTTTTACTGTGGCAAAAACTGCCGTCATTATTTAGTTCCTCAAGAAAGGCTGAGTAAAATTTGTTTTAGTATGTAAGTTTATTTAAATTAAAAATGAAATCGATATTTTGAACTATGTTCCTGTTGTGTTTTTGGAGAAAAGCACAAAGTCCTTTTACGCTAAAATACAGAAATAATTACATTTACCTACATTACGTATGCAAGTGCGCTGTTTATTTATTACAAAGCGACGCATGATTCTCGGTTCGGTGAATGACCGAGAGATGCATTGACCCAGAGAAGGGTGCTCGAAGGGGATAGGGCCTCTTTGGTGTAGCTCACAAAAGGATTGAACACCAGGGCAACATAAACGCTAGAAGGTTAAGTTGCACATGCACTTTGCACCGAATGCGCGTGACGTAAATCAGTTGGTATTGTATTGTTTTCCATTGCATTGCAGTTACTCATTAACAATCACGCATACAATATCTACTTACTATTTTTATCACTGTAACTATAAAATTTTCTTATCAGTGTATACCTACCTGAATGGAGCCTGGAACGTTAATCCGAAACTCGTTTGTTCGAATAAACTGTTGACAGAATCATTTTTGGCAGACGTCTCCTTCCATAGAAAGCACGGTTGGGAGAAAGCACTAGTCGTAGATAGCACGGTTTGCCGAAGTATTAGTTGATAGAATCATTGTTGCACAGATGTCATGGTTGTTCGAAAGCACTGTAGGCAGAAACCCTGTACATAGATAGCACGGTTCGCCGAATTCATTGTTAATAGAATCATTATTCATAGAAGCCTTGGTTCATAGAAAGCGCAGTTGGCAGAAACCTCTGTACATAGATAAAACTTCATTCCGAAAGCTTTTTTGATAGAAACCACTTTTTTCAGATACATCGAGTCACAGAAAGCTCGTTACAAAGAATAATCTAATAACTTTGGTCGTGTTAAGCTTTCCTCAATCTAAAGTCCCTTTCTTGCCCTCGATACTATCGTTGGGGTAGAACCACAGGTTAAAAAAGTATCCGAGGGACTATCAAGCTATCCAGCAGTACTTTAGGAACCCTTTGCTTTCTGTGATCCGATGTATCTGGAAAAAGTGGTTTCTATCAAAAAAGCTTTCGGAATGAAGTTTTATCTATGTACAGAGGTTTCTGCCAACCGCGCTTTCTATGAACCAAGGCTTCTATGAATAATGATTCTATTAACAATGAATTCGGCGAACCGTGCTATCTATGTACAGAGGTTTCTGCCTACAGTGCTTTCGAACAACCATGACATCTGTGCAACAATGATTCTATTAACCAATACTTCGGCGAACCGTGCTATCTACGAATAGTGATTTGTGCCAACCGTGCTTTCTATGGAAGCATTCTTCGGCGAACCGTGCTTTCTACGAGTAGTGATTTCTGCCAACCGTGCTTTCTATGAAAGGAGACGTATGCCAAAAATGATTCTGTCAACAGTTTATTCGAACAAACGAGTTTCGGATTAACGTTCCAGGCTCACCTGAATGTATATTAAATGAAACTTTGTGCGTGGATAGGTAGTAGATCTACTTACAGTAAATTTTAGACAACAAGAATCAATAACGTTGTAAGCACTTACATATTAAGTATCTAAGTACTTACATATTAATAAGTACAAATGATAAGTTGTAGATAGGTATGATTCTTTAAGATACTTGCTGAAGAAGCAACGCTCTTATAGATGCTCTGTTCATGAGAAATATACTTACCTATGCAAAACCTGGAAAAAGCGTTGTTATAATATTAACAATAAACTTTAAACTACAGAACCAATTTTAAACTTTGCACGATTATGAGCAGTTTGAGGGACTGGATAGTTTTCTTTATGGAAATGAAATTAAAATAAATAAATAAATTTATTTTCTCAAATATTGTTACATGATAAGGAACTAAATTGTGTTAATTTCAAAATTAAAAAGAAATGTATTATGTATAGCTACAAACTGAGACCACACGTTGTAGATTTCAATGCATTAAATACTGAAATTATATTTTTCGATCAAATAAACTTAGTACCTAAGTACTTGTATTTTTCTTTGATCGAGGCAATGATTGATTACGTACTTCTGACGTGGTTTATCTTTCAACCATCTTTCATGACTGTACCCAAAAATATGTTCGTTTAGTCAGTAAACCTAAAATATTATGTACTCTTGAATAGTTCAAGGTATTATAGGTTTGATACAGAAATAGCACTAGAGTAAAGTGCTCGAAATAATACTCGACAGATGTCGTTTGACGTGAAACGCCTCTTCATCCGTTATACCACTCACGTTGAACAGACTTGGTCATACCATTAGCAATATTTGTCTTTCATCAACGAAAGACTATAATTAGTCGGTTTTACACCGTGCGTCGTCATTCAACAAAAATAACCAAACCTACGGAAAAATAGATTATGATGATGAACTACTCAGTTTTTCCAGCCATGGATAATACGTAGAAGTTTCAACGATACTGCTATACTTACTACATTTTTTAAAAATAAAACACATTGAGTTATTATCATACGTAGTAATATTAACTCAATGATATAACATTGACAATGAGATTTTGAGAGTAAAATAAATTGTCTGTAAGATTATTAGAGATCAATATGAAGCAAATTCTCGATACTGAAATATAGCCTACCCCTAGTAAAGAACCATAATTATAATTAGGTAAACTTACTTTTTCTGTTCCGTGGTCTAACAATCTAATTGGTTATGGAGGTCAGATGGCAATTGCTTCACTAAACACCCCGTTCGGGTTTCCGTCGGGGGTTAAAAATATCTAAGTTCAATCGTATCATCGCAGTTACACTGGAAAGCCGACCCTAACTGGGTTAGGAAAAGGATTGGTTATTGATAAGCATTTAAATTAAAGCAATATTCGTATGCTAACTCTTTCATATTATTTTATTAAAAAGAGAAGAAAGACAACTTGGTTCAAACGGGACTTGAACCAGTAACATTTGCCTAAGCCAGGACAATGCTCTTCCAAATAAATGATCTACAGAACCGTACCAAACAAATTGAAATTCTTCACAGTTCTATACCATATCATACATAAGCGCCATGCGCCATTTAAGCCCGTATCATTTGCCTGCAATACAATACAAAATGTAACGGGTTCAAGTCCCGCCTGAACCAAGCTGTCTTTTTTCACTTTATAATAAAACATGATAAAGAATTTAGTTTGTCAACAAGGCCATGACGATATCTAGAAATTGGGAGCCACTTTCGTTGTGGTCAAAGTTGTCGGCCCAGAAACGTACTTTGCTTAAAAAGCCGAGGAGAGAAACACGACACGTGTTTCTATGGTACGGCTTTTTCCGATACTGTTACTTCCTCATGAGGAACAATCCGCATCCGTGTCCTAATCTATCCCTGTTCCAAATTTCAGCCAGATCCGTTCAGCCGTTACAGCTCACGCAGCAGCAAAAATTCAAACATCTTCTCAAACTCATTCAATATTCATAGAATTTCATAGTGGTTAATAATAAATTTCTGAAGCCATTTTAAGAATCCTGCCAAACACAACGTAAAACAAGAATACCTAGCCTAAAAATCATTGAGTCAAAACGGACTTTTTCGGACATTCTTCAATGGTTTCCGATGTACTCTGCAGAAGGTACATACAAGCATACCTACACTCTTGGTGTCTCCACTCTCTAAAGAGCCTAATAAAGTTGGTTCGGAGAATATTTTGTTGAAAGTTATAACGGTTCATTACATTTTTTTAGTTATAGCAACTCACTACTAGATGGCGTGCATCTATGTTCTTTAAAATACTCGTACTAAGAAAAAAATATTCTCGAATTTCTGGAACCCCAGCTTTCATAAATTTAAAAGCATCCGAAAAAAAGTCTCGTCACAGAATAACAATCTAGTTATACTGTGGTCTCGTGCCAGTTTAGAATTTTTTCATAAGGTAGTTTTACGATGCGAGTCCTAGGTAGTTTAAGCCATAGCTTAAGGACGTTAGAATCACAATATTGTCATGTTATTGATAATTTGGGACGAGTTCTGCAATTCCTTCTCCGTGACGAATGCCATGGTGGTAAGCAAGTATCTCTTGTCTTTTTCCTTTCAAAGCAATTTCATTTCAGGATTCCCTCCCACAGTAAATTCTAGAACTACTTACATTCGCAACACCTCATTACTATCCAGAGTCAATAAAAATGTAGTTATTTTAGAGAAGGAACTGATTTTAATTGAGCCCCAGTAGTAAAGTAACGAGATAAACCGCTGTATTTCTGATAAATTCATCGACATTGGTATGTCGGCCAATATGGCAATGGCGCGCGGTTCAAGAATGGAACGCTTGGAACGTAGGTGGAGAATCTGGAGCAGGGAGTTACGATCTCTATGTACTAGGACAGCATTATAAAGCAGGAGTTGTTTTTACATTTAAAGAGCCATCTAGTGAGTAATATTTTAACTACAACGTTGATGATACGGCTTTCCTGGTGGCAAAGTATAAAACTTTTGGTTCAAATATTCGACAACAGGTGCCGCTAGTTATAACAATAAACTACAATGTACTATCAATTCGTGAACGAGTACACTATGTCGCCATCGCCCCCAATTCATCCCGAGGGTGTCCTAAGAGGCGACTAAGGGAACACTTTCGCAAAATGATGCATTGCGTAAAGAAGGACTGTGCCTACCCCTACGGAGATAAAAGCTGTATGTATGTATGTGAACTCAACGGGGCATGCGTCAACATCCTTGAGCTATCGCCTCTTGCGATTATTATCAACTAGCTGAGCCCGCAACTTCGTTTACGTCACATAAGGTGTATGAAAGGAAAGGTATTTCTTCATCAGAGTCATCAAGCAGCGTCTGAAACTGCCCTGTTTGCTTAATCATAAAAGAGCTTAATGATTAAGCCAACATGCCAGTTTAGGTTATTTATCTTCCATGTACAGACAGCGACCTGTTACGATTTTATTATATGTATTGATTGATGATTTCATTTGTTTTTTTTTTATTATTGCAATTCGCATATCAAATCAAATCAAATCAAAAATATATTTATTTCACATAGGCATTATACAGATGCGCTTGCAAAACGTCCAGAATACAAAACAAAAACTCTACCACCAGTTCACAACGCGACCCACCTGAGAAGAACTGGCAAGAAACTCAGCGGGTTGTTCTTTTTTTTTGCTCTATTTACAATTTTAAGAATCTAAAAACTAGGCATTTTAACAATTTTTTTGAGAATCCAGCAGAGCAGGTCATTTCCAGGCTTCCTTATCCAACAAATAATCATTGATTGTATAGTAGCCCCTGCAGTTCAATTTACTTTTAACAGATCTTTTAAACTTATTAAGGGACATACTTTTAATTTCGTCTGGAAGCCTGTTGTAAAAGCGTATACAGTTACCCATGAAAGAATTGCTGGTTTTGTGCAATCTGCTATGAAAAACAGCAAGGTTATTGAAGTGAAACTTCTTTATCGGCGTTGGAAAAAAATTTGCGTCACGTCACGTCACGTCACGTCACGTCACGTCACGATTTTTGGTTACGCGCCATCTTTGTTCTGTTCCTCACCACGGTGGATTCGAATTAAGAGTACTTTATCCAGGGATAGCATGTCATTTAAGGGTTTTTGGACTTTTTGACTTTTGGGCTTTTGGACTTTTGGACTTTTGGATGGGACCTTGGTACTTTGGGTCTTTGGGACTTTGGAACTTTGGGACTTTGGGACTTTGGGACTTTGGGACTTTGGGACTTTTGGACTTTTGGACTTTTGGACTTTTGGATGGGACCTTGGTACTTTGGGTCTTTGGGGTTTGGGACTTTGGGACTTTTGGACTTTTGGACTTTTGGACTTTTGGACTTTTGGACTTTTGGACTTTTGGACTTTTGGACTTTTGGACTTTTGGACTTTTGGACTTTTGGACTTTTGGACTTTTGGACTTTTGGACTTTTGGACTTTTGGACTTTTGGATTTTTGGACTTTTGGCCTTTGGGACTTTGGGACTTTTGGACTTTTGGATGGGATCTTGGTACTTTGGGTCTTTGGGACTTTGGAACTTTGGGACTTTGGGACTTTGGGACTTTGGGACTTTGGGACTTTGGGACTTTGGGACTTTGGGACTTTGGGACTTTGGGACTTTGGGACTTTGGGACTTTGGGACTTTGGGACTTTGGGACTTTTGGACTTTTAGGCTTTTGGACTTTTGGATGGGACCTTGGTACTTTGGGTCTTTGGGACTTTTGGATGGGACCTTGGTACTTTGGGTCTTTGGGACTTTTGGACTTTTGAACTTTGGGACTTCGGGACTTTGGGACTTTGGGACTTTGGGACTTTGGGACTTTGAGACTTTGAGACTTTGGGACTTTGGGACTTTGGGACTTTGGGACTTTGGGACTTTGGGACTTTGGGACTTTGGGACTTTGGGACTTTGGGAATTTGGGACTTTGGGACTTTGGGACTTTGGGACTTTGGGACTTTGGGACTTTGGGACTTTGGGACTTTGGGACTTTGGGACTTTGGGACTTTGGGACTTTGGGACTTTGGGACTTTGGGACTTTGGGACTTTGGGACTTTGGGACTTTGGGACTTTGGGACTTTGGGACTTTGGGACTTTGGGACTTTGGGACTTTGGGACTTTGGGACTTTGGGACTTTGGGACTTTGGGACTTTGGGACTTTGGGACTTTGGGACTTTGGGACTTTGGGATTTTGGGACCTTGAGACCTTGGGACTTTGGGACTTTTGGACTTTTGGCCTTTTGGACTTTTGGACTTTGGACTTTGGACTTTTGGACTTTTGGACTTTTGGACTTTTGGACTTTTGGACTTTTGGACTTTTGGACTTTTGGACTTTTGGACTTTTGGACTTTTGGACTTTTGGACTTTTGGACTTTTGGACTTTTGGACTTTTGGACTTTTGGACTTTTGGACTTTTGGACTTTTGGACTTTTGTACTTTTGTACTTTTTGACTTAATTTAAGGTGAGGTGAAAATTAAGTTTATGAAGAAGTTTCACTTCTTACGTGTGTACACTAAGTACACGCAATTTTTTTTATTTCTAGTGTTGACATTGTGTCTATCACTTAACTTAGCGAAACTATGTGGATTTCTTTGTACATACAAGGTTTTCAAAAATATATTGTGATGCTACAGTAAGAATATTAACCTCTTTGAATTTTTCGCGCAGAGAGACCCTTGGACCTAGTCTATATACAGCTCTTATGGCCCGCTTTTGTAAAATAAAAAAATTATTTATATCATACGCACACAAAGTGCATGTATGTAAGTAGGTATATTCCTAGTATTTCTCGTAATATCTCTAATTCTACATAATAATAAAGTATGATACGTAGTAATATTAGTTCAATGGAGCGCATCAATGTTTTATTAGCCAGGGGTCGGCAAAGCGCGGCTCGCGAGCCACTTGCGGGGCTTTGGGTCTGAAGCTTAGGCTCTTTAGTTCCTGACACAATTATTCCTAATATTAAAAAATTAAACGTTGCTTTTATTCTGAATTGATAAACAATGATCATTGGAAATGTGATCTAAGAAGTCCTTCATTTAACATGAATCGATTACGAGGATATCTAAAATTATTAACTAGCTGAATTTTTACTGTTACTCTGATAACTTAGCTTTAAACAACTACAATATTGTCTTACTATTTTACTAATGAAGAACAAATCAAAATATTTCATGTCTACCTACCTATGTTGGCTACCACAATCAAGAATTTTTATACGAGAAATGTTGGGTGTCTCATCAAACTGACAGCTTAAAGAAAAAGTTAGCTTGATTGATAGTAATCAATTGAAAACCTTGGACCAGGAATCCTAGTGAAGTCGTCTGGTAAAACTACCAAATGACTACTTACTAGGATCACATTTTCAAAACTTCTGGTAAATTTTCCGGGTAAAACTACATACAAAGCTTACCGAAAGCTTTTAAAATAAGCATTTTTATTGATTCTGATAAGTTCTTTTAGAATTTCAACTTTCCTTCTTCGTATCTTTGCCGCTCGCACAGCTATATCTTAGAGTAGTTTCTTGTAGAGAAAATTCGTGCGGTTAATTTCTCTACATTTTTCGTAAAATTAATAGGTTCTGCACTCGAGCGCCTCAGCTAAATTTCATACCACGTTAAAGCTTTGCAATTATTTTTACTTGATTACCCCAGTAATAATATTATGTAGATGTCGTCTATAATTCTGAAATCTTGCAAAACCATCGTATGTAGGTATGTTCTTGATGGGACTGCTGTTTCCAGTTCATAGTCTTCACTAGCGATTCAAAAAAAATACACCTTGTCATCCTTTTTTATATTATGCTTCTTCGCATTTCAAAAACACCAATTTCTCTGTCGTTGCACTCTTAACAGAGTGGTCGTGCTCAACACGTTAAAGTGTTTGCGGCAGATGTAACTCGCCTCACGATCCCTCGCCATTTCTCGCGGCTAGCGGACATTCTGGTGCACCCCTGTAAGGGCCGTCCCACCAACGCGTTTATCTGGTCGGTTCATCTCATCGGTGATCGTCCTCGCGGCCTAGTACCCTCATTTCTGTCCTGCACAACAAGGCGCTCCACAGAACCATCGCTCCGCCTGGAGACATGTCCTAACAGTTTTAGTACCCAAGTTTGTAGCAAGTTTGATAGACGCTGTGTGATGCCGAGCTCGTGTAGTATCGAGGCATTGGTGCGAAATTCAGTCCACGATACTAGCAGCATTCTCCTCTTGTACTACATTTCCAGAGCATCTATTCTCTTCTTTTCTTTTTCTCGCATCGGCCTCGTCTCCGCTGCGTATAAAAATATATGGGGAATGTAAGGGTGCGCACAAGCCGTATCTTAGTAGCTGTGGTAATGTGATTATTCCTCCAAATGATTTTTATTTTGTCCATGGAGGTTCTTGTTATTGCCATGCATCAAAAACACCACAACTGCCTTATTGCAGTAAACAATCAACTACGCCTATTGGCGGTGTGCTGCACTCGCAATTTTATTTTGCACCAGTTGGGGCGGACGCCCTCAGTCTACCCAAAAGGATTCTACTGTAACTTCCGGCGCCCGCCATAACCCAGAGAATGGTTCGAGCGTATCGCACCGTATCATATGTATGAGGCGGCGTGTCTAATTGCCGGCAGTCTGCCGTGGAACCTCGAGACTGAAGTTCTGGCAATTTTTCCAGCGGAATGCTTTGTTACGTCAAAATGGCAACCAACCATCTTCAGAAGAGATCGAGCTGGCGTGCTAAGGCTAAATTTTAGGATTTTGTTAGGTGTATACTAATTTTGGGAAGTCCCTCATAATCACTCTGCTCATGTACGGTGTGGTATCCATTAAAGATTTCCCTGAATAAATAAAATAAATCAGACAAGGCTGTATACCAGAAGAGGTACAAATGCTACGTTACCTAATACCTACGCGTGAACAACAAACATTTTTTGTGGCTCTTTAAAAATTTAGAAATTTAAAATTACAAGATTTTGGCTCTTTCGACTCAAAAGGTTGCCAACCTAGTATTGGACAACTAGCTGATATGATGATTTGGTGGGCCGTAATCTTGTCTGCCACCTACCTAAGGGCTCCTGTGCTCGCTTTTATAAAGATCTGACAAAGCAACTAATACGATTGTCCTACAAACGCGATTGCGGTTTGTGAATGTTCTGATGCACATATTGACACATCTGACAAGCATAAGGGCAGTGGTCGACTTTCCTGTTAAAATCCTAACAGAGGCGTAACACAATTACTGCAAGGTCGCTGTATTCAAACAACTTTACTAGTTTCTGAAGGTAAAAATTATGACAGTTTCTTCAAGACAGCGGACAGACTTTACGGTTGGCACTATGTGAAGTCGATTTTTAATTCAATATAGGCAC